>JBBPMJ010000791.1:0-14190 GCA_038090255.1 Austroboletus niveus | reverse complement strand
CTAGGTTAGTCGACTGGAAGCAGAACCCTAATCTATCTGACATAAAGGGGTTCGGATAGCTATCGTACGAAATGCAATGGTGAGCATGCCTTGTAGCATAGAAGAAACTGTGCTCACGGTTCACCTCCAGAGAGGGTATACCGGAGTGACATGGATGGGTCATTGGCGATAGATTTCTGCAGATCCGGACCCTGGTAATTGTCAAGGAAGGACAAGCTTGCATCATGCTTTGCTATGCACAGACACGGAAGAGAGTCCTGAGAGAAGAACCGGAGAGCCAAGAAATACATCGCATTTCGAGAATGGGGGCCACTGATTTCTTTGAGGCTCGAAAGGAGGCACTTTATAGTGCAGGAGCCAGTGGGCCTGCCACATACAAGACCCATCCGCAAGTGAAAACTTTCATGACATGGCCGTCAGAGACGGTGAGAACGACAGAAGTAGAAAATCTCATTCAACCATTGGACGAGCAAGGAGATCATTGTGAATGAATCAAAAGTTAGCGAAGTCAGACAGGAGCGACTGATGTTCAAATGCAATGAGTTAGCTCCCCATCAAGTTGCGGAATCGTCTGACTGCCTGTCCTCTTGCATTCGATGGTCCGGTTCGACATCCGAACACCTACTCTTTTTTCCATTTCTATGACCCTTTACACTTTTCACTACCTGCTCTTGATCCGAACATGTGCTTCCCAAGCATAACACTGACTTCCGGTGGGTGGTTCAAATCAGTCTCGCCAGTTCTACTAACAGTATGTACTACTTGATCATCGCAGGACCTGGCACTCCATGGGTTAACTCATCATTGTCCAATCCATCCGGATCAAACAGCGACTCCATACGTTGGACTTTCGTTTGCCAAAAACTTTTAGATTTGATTTTGTTCTAAAGGTTCGTCTCATCCCCCGAAGGTACCCCTTCATGTCTACATTCACAAGTTTCCTGACAGGTTACCTGTCCAGGCTGTGAATCGGGTGTGAATGACAAAGTCGTCAGTGGTCATTGTGAGGCTAGGTAGTTTCACCTGACAATCGGCGTGTGTACGTGAGCGCTACGGTCGACTGAATACGGAAAATACAACCAAGACCACCTCTATGTTCCTGCATCACACATATGCACAATGCATCTACTCCAGAGATCCGAAGCTTTAAAAAGCGTGATGGTTGTATCCAATCAGCACCAGCAAATCCACCCTCTTCCACATGTTTGTCATGATCTTTTTCACTTACTCATACGTACACTCTCATGTGACTTCTTACTCATCCATATCACGTGCAGATATTGTTCCACGACGTTCTATCATCGTTCCATGGACTATTACCATAGTAGGAGATCTTACCTGCCCTATACTTAGTGCATGGACCACGTACTCATGTATATAAGGCGGACGCTCATCGTAGGAGTTCCTTACTTTCGGTTTATTCATTGTCTTTGTGAGTAACCTTAGGGCAACCTAGGATCTTTCATTGAGTCCTGATAATGTTCGACATCTATCTTTTGGCTTCATCACTTCTCGGAGGGGTTCTCCTTACATTTATCGCCAATGCCACATCTGTCAGACTTCCCAGCTGGGGGATATTTTCATCTGTGGCGGTGTCCGTATGCTCCGCTGTGATGCAGATAGTTTTTGAAGACTGAGTCCTGACTATAGCGGCAAACCATTGACCAGGTAAGGGATCGTTACTCTGCCGAGAGCATGATCGTCTGAGATGTTGTGCAGAGCACAGGTCACTGAGGCCTTCCCGAAGTCACTTGGCAGCGAATCATACGAAGATTACAAAAAGGTGCTGTTCGACGAAGACTTCATATTTCCCTGCATCTACGCTACCAAAGGTTTCAAGAACGACAATCAGCTGTGCTTGTTCATCGACTTGGATGGCTTGTCTGACCTTCGGTCTCTCGCCAGCGTGTTGAAAGTGTATCTGCCTCGTGCACACGGCCTCGGCACCAACACGTCGCTGGTTCTTTTGGCCAAAAAGATGCCTCAGGCGAGGACGTTCGAAGAGTACACCCATCTGTTCTGGGAGCCGCCCAACGGCCTGGCTAAGGTTGACGCGAAGCCATGGCCCGCTAATGTGCCTCGCGATATTGACACTGACAAATGGTGCCTCTGCTATGAAGGAGAGCCCTTCTTTTCGGTTATCCAGACCCCCGCGCACCAAGTCCGTCGCACGCGCTACGCACCCGGCGTCACTATCGTGTTCCAGCCGAAGTGGATTTTCGACCTCCTGTTCAGCACAGACGCCAAGCGCACTGCTGCACTGGGAAAAGTTTGTGCGCTGCTAGCCAAGTACGATCCCATCCCTGTGAGTCCCGAGCTTAAGAACTATGGTGACCCCGGTTCGCGCGAGTCCAGGCAATACTTTTTGCTGGTCGAGAACGAGCCAGAACCCTCCCACTATGACAGGCTGAGTGATTCCGAGGTGCTCAAGGCTTGATACAGGCTCAGGGTCCGTCTCCGCACTTGTTTTATTCCGAACGTACTGGCTGATGTGCATGGTCTAGCATGCAATGTACATACACACCTTCTGGAAGAGAAGAGGGGACAATGCCCTTGGCGTTGACATACAAAAATTCTTGTTAATCTCACGTACGAGGTCTCTATAATTACATGCGAACGTGTATAAATGTTTGATCGTTTCAAAGTAAAACACTTCCCCATGTAGACATTGTCCCATAAGTATCCACTGCTAGCTGAGCCAGCCAGTTAAGAATCCCACTCGAGGATGTCCATTTCTTTCATCCGATTCCTGCCATGTCTTATTCCGAGCAGTCCCCCCCAAAGTTCACCGTCATCGGCACCCCCTTTAGCACCTTTACGCGCTCGATCACGCTCGGGCTCACGTACAAGGGAATAAGCTTCAACCAGGTCCACTGTGTGCCTCACTCGGACACAGCGTATGAATACCACCCGTTTGGGTTCCTCCCGACGCTCGTCATCCACGAGATCGACGACAACAAAGTCGACCTCAAGCTGCGCGAATCGCAGGCGATCGTCCGTTACATCGATCGCATCGCACCCCAGCCGACGCTCCACATCGACGATGGCAACGACGCGCGCACGGTCATCAACGAGCAGATGTGGGAGTTTGTCAGCTTCGCGGGCGCCCACGGTAGCGGTGTACATCTCCGAATCGATCGCATCACTCACGCATTCTCGTCCAGGCTTTCCCGCCGTGGAAAAGGGCGTCGTCAAGCCCCGTGTGGCAGCCACGGATGCTGGGCAGCTTCCCGATGCCGAGATTCGCGCGAGCATCGCCCCCGGCGTCGAGCAGCTCCGCAAGTTTCTCGCACAGATCGAGGCGCATATGACTCCCGAGGGATACGTCTTTGGCGAGAAGCTCTCTTGGGCTGACTTTTTCCTCTTTCCTCTTCTCGCGGATCTGAGGGCGACGCCAGAGGGCGAGGTGTTGAGCCCGAGGTTGGCCGCGTGGATGGACCAGATGGAAAAGCTCGATGCGGTGCAAAAGACCAAGGCAGGCACCTTGTCCGTCGGCGCTAGGCCGCCCTAAACGCGATGTCGAGATCGTCCAAGTCGGAAGTACGTCCTAGCGTATGCTTCTCCTTGGGGAATGTCGTCTGACTTCATTTCATATTACGATGACAAAAGACTGATTTTATGCTGCCGGTCTCCGAGGAGTCGTATCACATTTCCAAACCTAAACCACAAAAAAAGCAGAGAATACGTTGAAATGAGAAGTTGTAGTTTATTAGTAATTCAATGCTCCGAATAGTCCGAATGCTTGAATGTCTACATTTCGACGCACCGGCCTTTACATTCTGTCCGACGGTAGGAACATTGCCAGTAGCATAGATCCAACCAATTCAAACATTCATCCTAATACGTGAACCGTTCCCTCAAAACGCTCTCCGGATCAACCCCAGCTGCAGCGAGCGACGTCATCGCATTCTTCACGAACGGCAACGGCCCACAAATATGTGAATCCCGATCGCGCGCACCCACGCTCCCGAAAAACTCTCCCCTTGGGTCAATCCGGCCTTCGTGCAACGCCACAGTCACCGCAGCCGGTAAACGTGGCATCTGCTCCATGAGCGTCGCGGGAGATCGGTCGCTAAACAGGTGTATCGAAAACACGAGGTCCACCGGAGATCGTTCGTTTTCGCACCCCTTGCCCTGGCCAACCAGTGCCGGATCCGAGCCCTCGTATGCCTCGCACACGAGCGAGAGAGTCACTTCGGGCTCGCGCGATTGTATGACGAGCGCCACGTCCCATACGCCGTACGTCTTCCGCGCCAGCCCGACAACGTAGCGCGTCAGACCTAGGAACGGCGTCAGCCCGATACCGCCTGCGATCCATAGCATTTTGCGCCCCCCGTCACACGCTGCACACGGCTCGGGCAGCGGTAGCGTGCCCCCGACGCCGCGGAGTTTTGCAGCGATGCGCAGCGGAGACACGTCGGTGGCAGTGCTTGCGCCTGTCGGCGGGTGTCGCTGCCAGTGTGGGTCGACCTTGTGCGCGAGCAGGTGCATGATCGGCGTCACGAGTCCGCCCTTGAGACACCGTATGGTGAGCGAAAACGTATTGGGCGCTGTTGGGGTAGGCGGGACGGACACGGTCCACGTGCGCACACAATCGTCGCTGTCCGCCCACCCAGTGTTATCAGGCGTAAAGTCATCGAGAAGCGCAGGCGCGCGTTCGCGGACAAAGTGGGAGAGGTCAAGCACGGCGTTTTGGCTCGCGTACACATGCACAGGCTTTGACGCCTCGAACGTGAACGTCGCCAGCGTCTCGTTGTGCACGCGCGTCTTGACGAGCACGAGTGACACGTCCTCGTATTGGTTCTTTGGTGGGGTTTCATCGGAAAGATAACAGATGGGTGGACAGTACGGGCTCATTTCCGCAGAGTCAGGCGTCTCGCGTATGGGCATCGCGTTCTCCGCAAAGGAAAAGCCCGTGACGTAGATGGTTGTGACTGCGCTCACAGTCGGCATGAGATCCTTTGCTTCTTCTCCAAACAGCGTCTCCGCTCGGCCCGTCACGTAGAGAATCGAACCGGTGGGAAAGAAGGGGAACACGATACCCGCTAAGGGATTGAGATAGATGTTTCCCAGAGAGTTCATCATACGATTGCCTTGCAAAAGAAAAACATCAGGACGGAAATACCCTATACACGGGGCTAACGCATACCGTTGTAGTTGGGTAGCACGAGCGTCCTTCCGTCTCCTGGTCGCACACGAACAAATCCTGGTCTCCCTCCGCGGTGATTTGTACCAACGCGGGATGGATGAACACCCGCATCCTCGGGTTTCGCCACATAAGATGTAGCAAGGTACGCCGTGTCGGCCTGATGGATGAACTCGACGACGTCGTCCGGTAGTCTTTCCCCTTTCGTCAAGTGCCACTTATCATGAACGACCCTCGGCGTGACGTTTGAGTGCGACTCGAGTTCTCGCACTTGAATGTACTTGGGGCACAACCTGAAAAGTATAAGGAAGCGTGCGTCACCAATGGTCGCGCGATAACCACGATCATGAGCCATGTAGAAGCGGACGTACCCCAATGCGTGGGAGACCGACAGTCCGAGTGTGAGATCGCGGCCGTCAAAGTGTGCATGGGTCACCCTGCCAGAAAACTTGTTCCTTCTCCGCGTACTTGGTTCGAGACCGATCCCCGAAGCCAACGCTCCGCGCTTGGCATTTCCAGCGTGTGCAAGAGTGCTGAAAATAGGATCCCCTGGCCACACACGTGCACGGATGATCAGAGAGCTGTCGGAGGGGGAATGAATGTAGCCTGGCGAGCCGTCCGAGGAGCATAGGACGGATGCCCAGGGGCGACCCTCGTCATCAAGGGTCGTGACTGGGAGGTATCGCAGACGTGTGCTATGGAATATACGATGCCGTTCAGGGAGCTTGTTGACGATCGCAGCGACGGATACACGCACAGGCAAGCACAATAGCTTCTGCACAGCCTGTTCGCCAGGGTGCCATTCCTCGAAAGCTTGATCGACAGAAATCATAACTGTTGAAGGCAATGAAGAGTGAGCTTGGTATCGTTGGTGGTCCTAATGAATCTTTTCTTAGATGCACAACAATAGACAAAATTCCGCCGACATCGCTCACAATGAGAGCGAAACGGGGACCCCGCGGAAGATTGATCATCATTGCGGTCATCAATTCTTGATAGGTCACGTGATCGGTCTCTTCGCCGACCGAACCGGTAGTGGTGCTGGGCTGAGTAAATCTTGTATGCAGGCCGGTGGTCATCCGGGACTGATTAAGACATCGGGTGAATGACTTTCGCGGACGGGCGACTTGATAAAATTGGCCAACATAATGCCCTTTGCAATGCTGGCCGATGGAGGTCCATTGTCAGCACTTTGAAAACGATGAACTAACAATCAGCAAAGACGGCTCACCTAACCCATCGGAGCTGGAAAAAAAAAACGGAATACGCGTGCTCGAGAAGACACCATCCCGCTTCATCAAGGACTGAGCGGACCCAGTGTCCCAAAGGGTTCAGTAAGACGTACGCGTTGGAATGTCAGGCACAATATCCGCTGGACATGTTTGGAACTTCGGACCGTTTCGCGTCTGACTTCAAAAAAGGGGACGTCGGCCGTCGTTGATCCATGGGCCGAGTCTGGGTGGCTACGTCTCACTGTCAACAAGTCAAATGATGACGTGAGATGACGCGCCCGTACGCGATAATAATGATCAAGCTACGCTTCGCGCCCGTAAGCAAATCCATGGCGAAATATGCAAGCGAAACTTTGGGCATCCGGCTTCTTCGCACCGAAACCCAGAAAGGTGAATCGAAGGCCGTTAGTTGGGGGTCATAACAGTGCCTTTGCGTTGGGACGAATTTGTCTACCATGCGTAAACAGTGGCGAAAAAATGATGCTGAGAAAACGACCATTAAGCATTTGAAAAGTTGGTGCCAAACGTCTCGTGCCATGCGCTACCCGATCTTGCAATCCACCGTTTGCACGGACCACAAGCCGGTCACGATCGCATCAGAAAGCGATCGCGTCCATAGCCTAAAAAACTCATTTACCAACGTTTCCGCGCTGGGAGGCTCTCCGATGGTCCGCCATCAACAAGCTCGAGTGATCGATCGATGCGCACGTGTCAACACTATCTTCCGATCGACGTCATAGACCGAATCGTTTCACTCATATGACCTACAAACCTTTGATTAGTTCCTCGACAAAGAGACACCAAACCGACGAACCTCACACCAAATAACTCCAAGTACGAAGAAAGCAATGTTAGCACGACGACGAAAAAGAAAGCAAACGGCAAAGAATAGGGATCTGTATAGACAAAACCCACGCTCAATCGATTTCGATCACGTCGTCCTCGTCAATCTTTTCCCCAGCACCGTCCAGCATGATCAAACCTTCCTCTTCCAATCTCTTCCGCTTGCTCGGACTGTCGGGCACCGTTGACGTCGGCGCGCCGTTCGTCCGAGCTCTCTTGGGCAATGGTTCGACTTCGGCAACATCGTCGTCGGGCGCTGTGCGCTTTCGCGACGGCGCAGGCACAGGTGTCGGCGAACGAGGACAAAATGGTGGCTTCGGCAACGACGACGGTAGTATCAGCGCTGGTGCGCCCGCCAAGTGGTTCGGTCTGTCACAAACAATTTAACCACCAACAGAAAGTGCCCTCACAGAAACTACTCACGGAAGCTCACATAATGCTACAACGATCGTTCCCCACTCGCCCTCGTCGTCGACGATTGTCAAAAACTTGCCCCTCGTCACGCCGAGGCTCTCAAGCGTGCGATCGTCATTGTCATCCCAGTCTGGGTCGCTAAGCACGCGCTTGTCCTCGTATACACTGACGTCACGCTCCCCGGTGCCGCTGTTCTCCCCTTCGCCGTCCCCGAGAATACCATCTACCAACTCACCGAGCGTGACGCGGGATGGGTCGCATTGCACCTTTGCATACGTGTCTCTGCAGATGCCACATTTAGGGTTGGGAGGACAGAGATTAACAGTAGCGAGCGGAACGGCTGGCTTGAATTGAACATGCACATTCTTGAGCAGAGTGTACGACTTGCGCAAGAGGTGCAAGGCTTGTAGGACGATCAGTCCCGAAATGATCGCATTCGTCGTCGCGATGGCGGGGATGATGTTGCCAGCCATTTCTATTCATGTATATTAACATAACGTGAATCCATGCGGTTGATGGATAGAGCACCTTTGACTTCCCAGCGAGTCTTGCGCTCAATATAATATGCAGCTGAGCGAAGATTCGAGGCGGCGGTAACAAAATCGAGAGTATCGCCATCATCTTTATCGAACGAAATGGTTTCTTCACCAGCATGCAGGCGTGCTGCCAAGCGGTTAGTGCTGAGTATATCGTGTTAAAAAGAACAACAGTCATTCAACATGAGAGCGCACCTTGATACAAAGAGCGTGAGGTTTTCTCGTAGCGTCAATGCTCGTTGATCCTTCAATCCGCCATTTCGTTTAGACGAGAAATCTAATTTTGCAGCTTCGCCATTCGCATGACCGTTCATCTGCCCTTTGGAATTCGAACACGAGGCCACATGTTTGGTGGGTTCCTTTACGACAAAGGTACCTTGCACAACGGCATCGAAATCGAGGGGTGTCGGTCTTTCTCTCGAACGCCACATGTCTGCCATAGATAATAGGTTTCTTATATCCACGTTATAGACCTTATTGAGCAGCCTACTCAGCTTTAAAGACACGTTCGAGAAAGAAACAAACCTTTTCAAAAACGGATTTTGCCGCATCATCCGTCGTCTCTGGGGAGCGCAGAGCATTGCGAACTGCTTTGTACGCCAACACTTCTTTCCGCAGAGCAGCTACCTCTTGTACTGAAATTACGTCAACCAGAATGATAGCCCAGAATGACTACAGATACCGACCGTTTTCGCCCTGTTTCTCTGCTTCATCGAGCTCTGAAACACCATCCTCGTCCTCTCCAAATAGTTGTCTATTAAGGGGGTAAGCGAAAGCCGAGTCATTTTGACGTGGAGTCGGCTCACGGGAGGAGGTAACTCTTGGCCCAGACAATACAGTGAATCGGTTGGGAAGGGGTCGATCGGATGGTGCACACAGGAAACGACTTTGGAGTTGGCTTCGGTATACAATCGAAGCACTCTGTGCGATCCTAGTACAGGTTGGTCGACGGTCGGTCACTTGAGGAGAGGCACGGACCTTGAGAAGAGGTTGAACTTGACCGAGATATCCGGCTGTACCCGACTCGACAAGGGGAATGCCTGCCGCCATGCACATCTTGTTCACATGCCGTCGGGCGTCTAATTCACAGCAATCAAGTCATGAGACATGTAATTATAAAACGGGCGAATGTACGCACCGAGGTTATCAAGGGCATTGAGGACGATGTCAAAGGATTGGAACCACTGGACGTCAAACTGGGGTTCCTTGATGTTGGCGTGGATCGGTTGAATATGAACATTGGGATTGAAAGCGGTCGCGGTCTGAGCTGCAACCTGACAGACGGAGACGACTGAGCAACGAGACAAGAAACAAGCGCCGTCGGGTTCACCATGGCTTTGCTATGCTTTACGTCCTTTTTCTTGAAGAGAAACTGTCTATTGAGGTTGGAGAGGTCTATGATATCCAAGTCCAAGAGCGTGATGTTGCCAAAGCCTGTCATGACGATGTTTTTGACTGCGAGCAAAGAGGGGTCAGCAAGGCGTGATTCGGCACAAGAGCAACTGACGTAGTTCGCATCCAATTCCACCCGCTCCGACGAGCAAGACCTTGGTGCTTGGCAGACGGCCGACGAGTTCTGGGCCAAGGATTGCGTTGGCGTGGGTGTAGCGACCGCGTTTGCGCTGGACATCCATGTCGATGTTTACGGTGGAACGAATGGATCTAGCAAACCACCTTGGTCACGCGACGGTCACGCGTATATTGAATGTCACGCTCTACCTTCGATAAAGATAATAGATCTATGTGTACTCTAACTCGGCTCTCGAGCTCGTCCAGCACACCATGGGCATTCTCCCTCCAATCAACTTTCCAAAGTGGCTCAGCGACAATGCACACCTTTTGAAGCCCCCCGTGAACAACTTTTGTCTCTACCAAGGAAAGGATTTTGTAGTGATGGCGGTCGGGGGACCCAACGAGCGCAACGACTATCATGTAAACGAGACTGAGGTCGGTACTATCCTCTGAGACTGCTTGTTCATGTTCACGATCATACGTAGGAGTGGTTCTACCAGCACAAGGGCGGCATGTTGTTAAAGGTAGTCGACGGGGAGACGTTTAAAGACATCAGAATCGAAGAGGGCGAGATGTTTTTGCTGCCCGGTAAGGTCACTGGTCTGCCTCTGCGCATTTCCCTTTATTCGCCCATCAAATAGCAAACACGCCTCACAACCCGGTGCGCTTTGGGGACACCATCGGGATCGTCATGGAATCTACCCGCCCTGCAGAGTCCAAGGGTGCGCTCGTGTGATTGCCATCGACTGCGCCTTCTGACGGTCGTTTCAAAGATTCGCTGCAGTGGTACTGTCGGGAACCCGTTCACACGAAGCCAACCATCATCCACAAGGAGAGCTTCCACGTCACCGATCTTGGGACGCAGCTGAAGCCGGTAATACAGCGCTGGCAGAACAACGAGAAGCTGAGAACTTGCAAAGAATGTGGCAAGGTCGCACCTTCCAAGTAGATCCAATGTTTTCGTTAGTCGTGCGGAGCTTGAATAGAACATCATCTCGCCCAAATGTCGCTGACTTCGGCCGTCCTCGTCGTCCCGCGATGTCGCAACATGCAAGAGCTTCCAGCAGCGGTAGACGCACGTGTCCGCCTCCAACACGTGCTCGCAAGGGGAGATGAACGTGCTCTCGAAGCCGAGCTCCAAATGAGTCCGCTCTACAAGCACCTCCTCCACGGGCTCGCATACACTGTGGGTTCCGCATTGGGCTCGGACCCACCCACACATGCAGAATGCCTTGCGGCGTTTACAGCCCCGGCCACTAGCAGCGGGCTGACGACAGGGGCGAAAGCATGGACGAAACACGCACATAGATCATGCTATGGAGACCGCGTGGGCTGGTGGGGAGGACAACCCAAGGGACCTGTCGCGTCGATTAACGAAAGGGCGCTGGCGCTGTTCAACAAGGTGATGGACGGTGCTTCATGGCGGAATCTGCACTGGTTGCCACACGAAGTGCTGGTGTACGAGGTGCGAGTTTTAGAGGGCTATGGAATGCGTTGGTCGAGCGATGGTCTGTGGAATTTTCGCGGGTTTTTGGAGCCAATGATGGACAACGGACACGACGTCGGATGGAGACACTAACTTTTACTAACTTATAACTTAGACCTTGTTCGGCTAGTAAATCATGAAATCATCAGTGATGTCACCGTGACCGACAGCGTACGGTGGCAACCCCTGACTCTCTTTCTCCCGTCTCCTTTCCACTTCCACAGCGCCCTTACACGAAATGCCAAATAGGAAGAAGGTGAACGCTTGAACTTCTTTCCAAGACTTCATCTGATGCTACTTTTCTAATATCAGAAGCACGGCAAGAAATTCCGCGCCAATCGCGGGGAGGATTCTCCTCTCGATGAATTTTTCGCCCAATTCCCTGACTTTGATTACGATTCTACGCAGTCGGCGTCTGCCGAATTCTATCGACTTTGCGACGAGTCGGGGTGGAACAGCTACAGGGGGAAAAGCAAACCAGAAAGAGCCCAGGCACATAGTGAATTCAAGGATGCGCTCGTTAAGCAGTTCAACAATGTGTATGGAACAGATGAGGACAACATTTCCGCTTGGCAAGACTTGTGCTACATCGTGCAAATCGATCCCATCCCGGACGATTTGGAGGCGTGTAGAGAGGTGAGACATCTTCCGTTTTCTCAAACCTTACATTTTGATTCGCAATCCTGGTGACTACTAGGCAGTTCGAGGGACTTATGTCAACATTGTCGATCTTGTTGACATCGAGACGACTGAGGGAGACGTTGTAGTATTCGACACTGAGCAGGAGCTCAGCCAGTATACGAAGGCGACCGGGAAATTCTTCCCAAAAGAGAATGCGTATGCAGGAGGCTTATTGAAATACCTCCTGCGTCACATTCTGAATCCTAACACTCCAGCGGTTCATTCTCGCCGCAGGAAAGGGCGTCGCTAAACGGGGATTTATTTCTTGCTCGTGTCTTGTGACACCGCCAGAGCCAAATCCACGCTGAGCAACGTTTTCGTTTTTCATTTCCTTGTCTTCCTTTCCATGCAGTATCCAAGCGTTCATCAAGTTTCGTCGTGTTTGTTTTCGGCTCTGTTCAAATCGATTGACTTGGTGTCATCTTCCTATGCTGTAATTAATGTTCACGCTTGTATTGTATCTACCAGCGAATGCTTATCAGTTTGTTACTTGTGGTGTTTTTTGGTTCACAGGAAGCTCATGTAGCAAAAATTCAGTCATGGTTACATTGATACAGATGTTGTACGTGCTGGTGGAGAAGAATGAGTACAATCTGATGTATCTACCTTGCTATAATTTACCCATCCAAAACAGGTGGTGGGGGGAGTAGTACATCAAAATCAACTTCGCAGAAAGCGAAAAATTGAAAGATGATGATCGCAACATGGCAGACAAAACCGGTCGCTTTCTTGGTAAGAAGGGCAGATCTAGCAAGGCGATTATCCACCGCTTCGATTGCTACTGATTGAATGTCTCCGGACACATATATGAAGCCCGGATGAAACATGACTATGAACATGACCAAGGAAAATGTTGCCCAAAAGGTACCTGACAAGGGTCATTGTCACGAGCACAAGAAATTCTTGGACGGACATACTTTCCAAGAGATCCAGATTATAGAATACTAGCTCAACATCAAGGAAAATACAGACCCCCACAAAGAGAATCTGATAAATCAAGCCAAGTTTCTCTACTGAGTCATAGTTTTGATTGTAAGTCCTCCATATTGTCGCACCGAGAATCAGGATTGAGATGATGGCAAAAGCAGCAACGTGTAGGCGAAGATGGGGCGGGATAAATGGGATAGGGTCCATGAAACTTGAGGGAATGACAATGGGAGCAAGTAAGACGAAATACATGAACATGGATATAATCCATACATCCAACAGAAGAAAGATGTAGTCTGAAGTTGGTGGCTGAGGAACCCGTCGATTTCCAGCCTGGGCTGGGATACGAGGCGGTGGAGCTGCACAGTGGGCCTCTGGTTCTGTGTTACGAGCATTTTCTGGAGCGTGCATAGCTGGATTGCGAGGACAAATGGATAATTCCATTCTCTCACCAGTCTGAGCTGGGATACGAGGTGGTGGAGTTGCACAGGGAACCTCTGGTTCTGTGTTACGACCATTTTCTGGAGCTGTTCCTGTGTTGGGAGAATTTGCTGGAGCACGCGTAGCTGGATCACGAAAAGACATAGAGAATTCTAGTCCTATTTCACCTTGAATGGGGAGTGAAAACGTTAAGGTTCCTCTGATGTAGGACATCTGAAAGCAATGCATGAGGGGTGTCCCGATTCCGATGATATCATAAATTCGGGAATGGCCGAGTCGGCATCGCGAGGTCCCGGCGAGGAGCCAAACATGGCTTAATTGCTCAGTTTGGTCAAGCAATGTTGTTGTCGACGGAGTCGGCGCTTCCCGAGTACTTAGTATCAAGCAATGTAAGTTAACTATATCTATATTCGTCTACAAAGAAGACTACAGTGCTACAGTGGCTATGTGTCTATGTAGTACTACAGGTTGGTCTTTTTTTTCCTGATAGGCTGTCAAACACTGACGGCGAGAATTTGCAATAGTCATGGTACATTTTCTGTCTGTCTGATCGCCAGAGGTTCGTATGACCTTTTACAATGACGGTGTGGCGTCAGCATTCCAACTCGCCCGCTACGATATAAAATCCGTTTCTCCCTCGCCCACTCTTTTCGTCGTCCATTTAGTTCGAGGTCACAGGTAGTGTTGTTCGGGACCGGCTCAAAAGCCAGGCCCTGAAAACCCCAGCCGAGCCAAGGCCGCATCACTGGCCTGTGAGGGCCCATGGCCTGGCTTCATGTCCTTCCGAGCCGGGTGAAGCCTGGAAGCCGTGGCCTGGCATGGTACACGCGTCCGCACTCTGATACGGTAAGTTTTTCTCTTTTTCTTTTCTTTTACATTCATTTCTCCTACAGATCACGTCGGCGGCGCGCAATTGATGGCGTGACCGCGGTGACCAGTCGCGACGACGTGACCAATGGCTCCGTCGACGCA
>JBBPMJ010000790.1:0-14192 GCA_038090255.1 Austroboletus niveus | reverse complement strand
ATAATTTCAATGTCAAGGGCCAGAGTGGAACATACTGGTATCACTCGCATTATTCAACTCAATATTGCGACGGACTTCGAGGGCCATTGGTCATCTATGATTCCAGCGACCCTCTTGCAGCTTTGTACGATGTAGATGATGGTAATTTCCCGTGAAATTCTGGATTGAGCATTATCTTGAAAAACTTTAAACAGAAACTACCGTGATTACGCTATCAGATTGGTAAGCGGAATCGCATGTTGCAAAGAATTTACTAACGCGAATTTAGGTATCATATTCCTTCTCTCAAGCTTGGCGAACTCTTCTCTGTAGTTCTTCCAAACACGACCCTGATAAACGACAGGGGGCGCTATTCTGGGGGACCATCGATCCCATTTTCTGTTGTTAACGTCACACACGGATTGCGATATCGGCTCCGTATTGTCTCCCTGTCATGACTCTTTTTCGCTTATTCATACCTACGCTTACTTACGCTCACACGTGACTTCTTACTCATCCATATCACATGTAGATATTATTCCACAACGTTCCTTGCCATTCCATGGATTATTACCATAGTAGGAAATCTGACTGGCCCTATACCTCATGCACAGACCATCGTGCTCATGTATATAAAGGGCACGCTCATCGTAGGAGCTCCTTACTTTTGGTTTATTCATTGTCTTTGCGAGTAACCTTAGGGCAACCTAGGACCTTTCATCGAGTCCTGATATAAAACTGAAAGTAACCTCCTACCTTGCCCACCCGACATCGCCATCGTTCAAACCTTGCTCATTGCATCGTTAACACCTCGTCGACCACCTATCCCCTTCCTTTACCAACGCCCTCTGACTCTCGTCGTTGCTCGTACCAGCTGTTGTACTACACCGGTCAATGCTTCACTGATCCCTCTCCTCCCTGCTTTATGTCAAGCCCTCTGGCTGTCTGAGTCGCTGAGTTATCACGCTGGCAGCAGAGCGACCATGCCGTACAAATCAACGGCAAAGGATCGTTGCACTCCCATCACCGGCCTTAACGGTTTATGCCAGGTGTATATACCGTGCCATCAAGAGAGTCCTCGCCCTCTTCTTCCTTCAGCTCAGCTTGATCTGAAGAATCGTACACTGGATTATCTTACATCTGCCTTGGACCTGGTCCACCACACCTGCATGCTCTTAGAAGGACTTGTATTAGTCTTTCTCCTCACTTACCTTCAACTCGCTTACCATGTCATCGCTGTCGAGCCCGTCGCCTTAGTGCCAGAGCCACAGCCGCCCCTTCCTCTCCAACCCCTGCACTCCATGACAGATGCAGAGGCTTCCTCTTCGGACGATGAGCAAACTGTCTACGAACCTTTGTTACACTCTGATGAAGGGACAGTCATCAATGACCCTGCATTACCCAATCAATACATCCTCACCGCCCTCTCTCCTATCACTCTCGTGCCCGCCCCCAGGCATCTCGGACCTGGTTATCCAGTCACATCAACTTGGTGTAATTGAACATGTATGCCTCGAAGTACTTTCTTGCAGACCTCCTCCAACTCTGATTGGTGATCTGACACCCTGGCGTGATCACTGGGAAGACACTGAGCCAACCACCCTCTCTATCGCTCTCAAAAAATATGCTGTCTACCCCCAGCAATATTCTGATCCAATCCCAATTCCTTCACCCTGCATAAGTGCTTGCGACCAGGTAACCACCAGGTAATTCACAACACCGTTCCTTCTTTTCAGAGGCCGAAAACACAGAAAAGGAAGAGTAGTAAAAAGGTTTTATAAGTAGTTTTTTTATTTTGTGTTCATCATTTCAGACGACTCTACTCCCCGACACCCCCAGTGCGTCCCACAACGACCGCCGTATTTACCTTCTGGAGACCGAACCACTCCAGTTGGTTATCCTTATCCACCACCAATCATTAGTCGCGCTTCCTTCCAAAGTGACACCTACCCCCTACCAATGGCTACCGAAGTGGGACCATCTTCTGTCGATCCCATACCACCTCCTCTCCGCACTTGGCCCTTGGTTGGGACCTTCGCGGAATTCCGAAATCAATATGCCGCATATACCCAACATGTGGCTCAACACAGAATACATACCACCACGTCTCCAACCATACCAAGCAGCCCATCAAAAAAGAAAGAGCCAAAGGTAGAAGACGTAGACAACGAACCCAAGGCAATCAAACTCGGAAAATCCTATATCGAAAAACCACCACCGTTCTCGGGGAAACCCGAAGAATATACCAAATAGAAGGCCAAGTTCCGACTCTACCTCCTTGGTTTCGACAGACTGGTTAACGATGCCGAAGAAATCAAGATGTTTTTGGGATTCTGTACGGAAGGACCGGCCGAAGAATTCGCAACCCTCCTTATCGAGAAGGATCTTGACTACGAAGAATATACCGCCTGAGCGTTCTTTAGAACATTCGTTGACCCTTACTTTAAACCCATATACGAAGCCACGCGTGCCGAGACGGAGTTGATAAACCTCAAACAAGGATCAATGATGATCAAGGAGTTCCTCACCAAGCAACAAAATTTGATTGCTTGCGCCGAATGGTCAGAAATCGCCAATGGCCGACAGCTCATGCGACTCCTTCGCACCAACGCCCGCAACAGCATTGTCGAACAAGTTGAACATTCCGGTATCGACATGATGACGAAATACCTCAACAGCTACTCTGAGTGGACCAAGCAGCTTATTGCTGCCGGTCACCTGCTCAGGGAAATCGCCGAGAGAAAGCGAGGCACTACTCACGAGATGCCAAAACCAAAGGTCAAATTCCCTACCCGATTCATCGAACCTCACACCGCGACTCCAGAGACCACAGGTGTCTTTGGAGGCCGAGGCACCCCCATGGATTTATCTAAGGCAAAAGCGACTGGAACTTGTTTCCGATGTGCTAAGGAAGGCAAGATGTCCGCATGGCCTTGTGTGATCCATACCCAAAAGAGCTCTGGCTCCAAAAATATCAAGGTCTGCAGACTCAACGTTGAATACTCCACACTAGAAGAGTTGGAAATCGCAGTTCGAGAAGCGGATGAAATGGATTTTGTCGACAAGGACGAGGAATGAGATCGCCTCATTCTCAAGGTATGTCACCAGTTAGAATTTGTACTTGTAATATTACGGTCAGGGGCGACCAGGCTACCAAGCCAAAGGATGGTGCAGCAGTACCAAAAACTGTGCTTAATTTCCCTTTATGTTCTACTAACAAATTCTCTCTCCTCAACGTAGAAAAGATCTCAGACTGCAAAAGCAGCCCCAGTCCTAGTTTGCCAGCTATGCAAGAGCCAAATGTACCTTCGCCCCTTCTGGATGCTACAGCCTCTGTTCTGTCCAGGGAACATGCAATCAAGCGGCAGACAAAGACTGAGGTTGTGAGTAGAAAGGAGACAACTCCACCCCGAACAATCCTTACAAGGAAAGATTGCGGATGGAAGTCCACAATCAAGCCTTGGTCCACGCAATGGATCAAGCAAATTGCAAACAATACCCCGGACGAATGACTTATCTCTCATTTACAAGCTTTCGTCCATGACACCCACCTTTCGGAGGTCAATGCTGAGCTAATCGCGGACCTTCGGAATGCCTCCCACAACACTGCCAAGTTTATACTTCTCGAACTCACTCAGAAGCCTCGGTATTGAATTAAGAAGCCATCCCCAAACGCTTTCGAGATATCCATCATACTCGGAACCGACTCTGGAAAGGAAGTTGAGGCAGTCACCTTGATTGACTCTGGATGTATGGCATCGGCTATCGATATTGACTTCGTCCAAGAACACGAACTCGAACAAAAACCTCTACCCAGAGCCATACCGGTCTATAATGCCGATGGAACCGCCAACACAGAAGGTGCGATCACACATTATGTAGATCTGAAAGTGGCTATCGGAGACCACCAATCCACTATCCCCTTTTTGGTGACACGCCTATCCTCGCAAGCGGTCTTCTTGGGATTCGACTGGCTATGCCAATATAACCCGTGCATCGACTGGCAGACGAAAGAACTCAGTTTCACATCAGAAACCATACCCCTGTGGGAGTATGAAGATGCCGAACCTGAAGACCAAGTCTTCCAGCTCACAAATAAATATATTGCTATGCTGGCAACCAACCTTGCAGCCACCACCAATCAAGGGAAACAAGATGTCCCCTTCGAACAAGATGTCCCTGTCGAGTACCATGAATTTCATGATGTATTTGCTAAAAAATCGTTCGACGAATTACCTCCTTGTCATCCCTGGGACCATGCAATCGAACTCAAACCCGGCAACCACAAGGTTGATTGCAAAACATACCCACTCTCATTAAAAGAACAAAAGAAACTTGACACATTCCTCGAAGAAAACCTCTCCACCGGGCATATCCGCCCTTCCAAATCCCCATTTGCATCTCCCTTCTTCTTTGTCAAGAAGAAGGACGGCAAACTCTGGCCTGTCCAGGATTACTGGAAGCTTAACGATGCAATGATTAAAAATTGCTACCCTCTCCCACTCATCGAGGAGATCGTTCAAAAGCTTCGCGGCGCTAAGTACTATTCAAAGATGGACATCCGCTGGGGTTACAACAACGTCCGTATGAAGGAAGGAGACAAATGGAAGGTGGCCTTCCATACCAATCAGGGACTCTTCGAAACCCTCGTCATGTTCTTCGGCCTTACGAACTCTCCAGCAACGTTTCAAACGATGATGAATCACATTCTCCGCGATTTAATCGCCAAAGAAGTGGTCATCGTCTACATGGACGATATCCTGGTTTTCACCAAGACTCTCGATGAACACCACCGTGTCGTCCGAGAAGTACTATCTCGACTTCGCGAGCACAAGTTGTCGCTCAAACATACCAAATGTGAATTTGAGACTATCACCATTGAATACCTCAGACTCGTTGTCTCCGATGGAACCATTGCCACCGATCCAACCAAAGTCGATGCCATCCGTACCTGGCTGACTCCCTCGTCCCAAACTCAGGTTCGCTCCTTCCTGGGTTTCCTCAACTTCTTTCGTCACTTCATCAAAGACTTCGCGGCCATCGCAAAACCACTCAATTGCCTCACTAGTGAAAAGAATCCCTTTGAGTGGGATACTGCTTGTCAAAAATCTTTCAACACTCTTCGGGATGCGCTCATAAACACACCCATTCTTTCTCCCGCTACTGACTTCGATCCCTTTCAGATTGAGACCGACGGTTCAGGCATAGGACTCGGAGCCATTCTCTCACAACATCAGAACAGACTCTGGCATCTGATTGCATATCTGTCGCGGTCACTCTCCGACGCTGAACGGAACTACCATGCTGCTGACCTGGAGTTCGCCGCCATCATCGAAGCCATTACCACATGGCGCCAATATTTATTAGACGCCCATGTCCCTTTCGAGATCCTCACGGATCATCAAAACCTCACATACTTCGCTGTCCTGCAGGACCTATCTCACCGTCAAGCTCGATGGAACCAAATCATGCAAGAGTTTCACTATACTCTTGTCCACCGTTCCGGAAAAACAAATCCTGCCGACTCTCTGTCCCAGAGGTCAGACTTTGAAAAGGGGGTGAAAGATGACAATAAAGGCATCACCATTTTTCCTTCTATTTTGCAGCAGAATAATATGTTGATGGCTGTGGAGAATGCGCCAACATCCGACCAAGATTTTGTTTCCTTCTCTATAAATATTAACACACTCTCCAATTCTAACACAGACATTTATTCAAATGCTATAGATATGTGAACGCTAGCAGCAATGCGTGTAGCTGAACAATCTCTTTCATCTTCCTCTACGATAACGCAACAAATCACGAACTTACAACATTTAAAAGATTCTAAAGTAGTATGAGCATTAGCACAAAACAATATCCGTTTCTCTATTCACGATTCACTTATCTATTTCAAAGACTTTCTATACGTACCAAAGGACGCATCTCTCCGAAATGAAATACTAACCAACATTCACAGCCACCCTACAGCCAGACATCCTGGGATACGGGCTACCACTTGGAAGGTCCAAGAAAGATACTACTGGCTGACATCAGCCAAAGATGTCAAATGATTCATCAAAGGATGCGAGACATGTCAAAAGAACAAAGCTATCACGACGCCTCGTCATACTCCCCTACATCCTAACGAGATCCCATGCCAACCATGGGAACACATCTCGCTAGACCTTATCTCCCCACTCCCAGAGTCACAAGGAAGCAATGCCATCCTTGTCATCGTCGATCACTTCTCAAAGATGATTCAACTATTCGGCATTAGAGACACAATCAATAGCAAGGGGATCGCAACCATACTCCACGATGAAATCTTCAAGCTCCATGGTCTCCCGACCAAAGTCATATCAGATTGGGGACCCCAGTTCATATCCACCTTCATGACCGAACTTCAGAAACTCCTCGGCATTATGCCAAATCCATCCACGGCTTTCCACCCTCAGACAGATGGTCAAACCGAACGCTATAATGCGTGGGTAGAACAATACCTTTGCATCTACATTAACCACCGTCAACATGGCCGAGTTCGCGCATAATAACAACCCGCGTTCCACGATGCATCAAACTCCGTTCATGCTCAACTACGGACATGAACCCCGCGTCAATGAGGATCGCCACATGTCCATCAGAAGCGAGTCAGCTACGGACTTCGCTAAACAGATGACGACACTCCGCGCCCAAGCCACCGAAGCCCTCCAGTTAGCCAATGAGGACATGAAGAAGTTTTATGACCGATCCGTTCGCCCTGCGGAGGATTACAAACCCGGAGATCTTGTTTGGCTCAAAGCAACGCATATCTGCACCAATCGACCCATGAAGAAGCTGGATCAGAAACGTTATGGTCCCTTCAAAATCATCACAAAAGTCAGTATCGCCTCGTACAAACTAGACCTACCCCACAAATGGAAGGCCATTCACCCGGTCTTTCATGAGTCCCTCCTCCATCCTTATACCCAGCCCATGTCCGGGCCTACTCCAGCACCACCACCGCCCGACCTTGTCAACGATGTCCCAGAACAGGAAGTAGAAATGATCGTCAATTCACGCCATCGCGGCGAGTGATTCAAGTACCTTGTCCACTGGAAAGGTTTTCCCGTCGAAGAAGACGAATGGATACCCAATACTGAGCTCGCTCACGCTCAGACCGCGGTAACCAAATTCCACCGACTTCATCCCACCGCTGCTCGACCAGCAACTCGTATTCATCTTAGACCTCTTTCACTTCCGTCCCCTCCAGGACTTGTCACACTTCCCAACGAACCTCCCTGCACGTGCTCACCATGTTCCTCATCACCGACCTTCACGGATCCCGGGTTCCTCAAATATCGCAAACAATTCAAATGGTTTGACGATTCTATGTTCGAAACCCCTCATGATCCCACACCTAGGTCGCCCACTCCGCCATTAAAGCGAGCAGAGGTTCCTCATTCCCAGATCCATTGGTCCTTCTGCAAGGATCCCTACTGTCGCTACCATAATGCCTCCTGAGGACATTTGGCCTTGAAAAGGGGGTAATGTCATGACTCTTTTTCGCTTATTCATACCTACACTTACTTACGCTCACACGTGACTTCTTACTCATCCATATCACGTGTAGATATTATTCCATGACATTCCTTGCCGTTCCATGGATTATTACCATAGTAGGAAATCCAACTGGCCCTATACCTCATGCACGGACCATCGTGCTCATGTATATAAAGGGCACGCTCATCGTAGGAGCTCCTTACTTTTGGTTTATTCATTGTCTTTGCGAGTAACCTTAGGGCAACCTAGGACCTTTCATCGAGTCCTGATACTCCCTATCTTGCCATCCTTCCTTCAACTTTACGATCGATGGTCACCGCATGACTGTCATTGAGGCCGACGGGAACAAAGTGGTTCCCACAGAAGTTGACTCGTTATGTATCTTTCCTGGTCAACGCTATTCCATCATTATCACGGCAAATCAGACGGTCGGAAACTATTGGATTCGTGCCTTGAGCTCCTCTGCCAACGCCTTATATGATAATGGTCAAAACATGGCTATCTTGCGATATGCAGGAGCATCCGATGAAGATCCCACGACATCGGCTTCGTACAACATCACTTTGGATGAGGCGAATCTTCATGCCCTCGTCAACCCGGGCGCACCTGGGGTACCTGAAATCGGAAAAGCGGATGTTAACATTCAACTTGCTCCGGGAACCAATAGTTCGGGCTATTTCACATTCAATAATGTGACCTATACCGACCCTCCAGTTCCTGTACTTCTTCAAATTCTCAGTGGGGCAACACATCCTACACAGCTTTTGCCATACGGGAGTGTCTATGAGCTTCCCTTGAACAAGACCATAGAATTAAGCTTCCCAAATCCTAGCAATGCTGTTGGCGCTCCCGTTAAGTGCTACGTTTTTATAACGTCGTGTTATACTGACTTTGCATCTTCAGCATCCTATTCATCTTCACGGCGTATGCACATTACCCTGCTTCTTTGTTCATTGCTAAGCAAACAACGTTTCAGCATGCATTTGATGTTGTCAGGGTCGCGGGCAGCAATACGACGAACTTCGTGAATCCTGTTCGACGCGATGTCGTATCCATCGGCTCCGACTCTACTGACAACGTGACAATCCGTTTCACAACTAATAACCCCGGACCTTGGTTCCTTCACTGGTGAGTGATATCTCCCCGGCGATTCCACTTCGTGGGCTTACGCACCTATCTATATAGTCACATCGATTGGCACCTGCACCAGTATTTTCATTTTCATTGGCTTTGCCGGGGTTCCAGAACTCACTCTCAATTCCCTCGTCTAGCGGACTTGCTGTTGTCATGGCAGAAGCACGAAACCAAACTATTATAGAGGAGCAGCCAATCATACCAGGTACGACTTCGTCGCCGTGGTAGCAGTAAATAGTCAGTGATGACGTTGACTGCGCTCTTTCACCACAGCGGATTGGTACTCTCTATGTTCTTCCCCGAGCCATACAATCGGAGGGATTCTCGCACAATGAAGTGCACGTGCATTATTGCTTTCTTTGGACCAAGGGTTGCACTTGCAAACGTAGATAGAGATTAAAAAGAAGACATCTGCGACTTTCTCGCTCTCTTATTACTTATGTAAATACAGCCTTTCGTTAAAAAAAACTGCGTCGTGCCCCTCATTTAACCTATTTAACCTGAAGTATCTGATCGTGTGATGTTACGATCCGATATTCACAGATAGACAGTTCGAGTCTCAAAGTTGACAATGAGTCGATCCCTCGTGTGCAAACTGGCGTTTTGCTTATCCGGTATTCGTGGTATCGGTGATGGGACTGGCGAGAGAGCGATCCATGCCCTCCAAACGACATTTGCTCGAGCAAGTCCACCGCTTGTCATAACGGAGCGCCAGCTGACGCGGCAGACTAACGGGCGATGCGTACTGTAGCCTGGTATGAGATGCAAGTTCTTTGATAAACTACAGTAGTTTAAACGTATAAAGACGGTGTGACCCATCACGACAGGACAAGAATGAGTCGAGTACTCTGGACAGTATGCGAAGGATGACAGATCAAAGAAGCGATGCGACGACCTATGGCGGATATGGCTGACGATGAAACAAGGACAATAACATATGCTCGCCCTATGCCTTATAAGTATCCATACACTTGTATGTAGTACGATACAGTAGTTCTTTTGGAAATACGGAGTCTATCCTTTTTTTTTCTCCGCGTTTATTGTCCGCTAGGGCGTCGCCCCATGGTAGACATTACAGGCTTTGAAACGGAGTCTATCCTGTTCTCCAGGAGACTCTAAACCGCTTCACCACCATTTCTGTCCGAGCAACCAAGCAGAGGGGAAATTTTTGACAATAGCTTAGCTTAACTTGAATACATCGTCTGAAACGCTTCATCACACAAACATCTTTAGCCCTATAAGATCTCTTCCGATCATCATCATCGCGTTAGTAAAGCTGCCCGTCCAATCTGCGGCGATAATTACCTGGTGTCCATCAGTGTGAGCCTCACGTAGCAGGAAGTACTCCTGCTGCGTGGTCTCAGGACATATTCCCATGCACCCGCACTATCCTTTTCATGTACATACAGTAAGGCACTATTTCGACCGTATGTTGCAAGCGTCCGGCGGCGTATCTCAGAACATGTATCCCCAAAACAATCGAAAATAAGGTAGTCCTATGGAAGATTACCCCTCGTTCTGTCCAATCTATTAGACAACTTCTAATTTTAATTCATCTCCAAGGCCTTGAGAACCCGATCCTGGCTAAACCACTTCTCTTCCGGTGTCAAGTACCAGCTGATAGAGGCACAGATGGATGTCACAGCAAAGATGACAATAGACTTGAGAAGCGGTGTGTCAGGTTGACGGACAAGGTAAAACGAGAACAAGAATAACAGCACTCACAAAGTTGAATGTCTGAGCAGCGATCGGGAAGTAAAATGGAGATATATCCACCTTTTCTTGAGAATTAATACTGAAGGTACCACAGCCGACATCTAAAACGCACCGCGAATACGAACACACTGAATACGACTGTGCAACCATAGAATGGTTTTGCGTATCTGCCCAATCTGAACTGAGACGACTGAAACAGGTGAGGGGTCATATAGAGTCGCAGAAATGCGATGAGTCCATATGATACGATAATGAGGACAGAGGTAGCCGATACCAACGACGTGAAAGCAACTTGGCTGGGCAATATTGTGCATAGAATGGTTGCAACAAATATTAAGATGACAGTCACGGCGTTACGGGGTTGTCCGTGTGCGTTAACGTGTCCAATCCACCCCGATAAAGGAAGTACGCCATCGCGTGCGACAGCAAAGACCAAACGCGATGTAACGACGATGCACACAGTAGTATTCTATGGGGTATGTTATAAGCTCAGTCAGAACACTGTGCAGAAGATGCAATGAACATGCCATTACGGAACCAAGGACAGCAAGAATCGTCATGAAGATACTAGCTTTCTTTCCCAGAGCCAATGCGTAGATCTGAACAAACGGCTGTGGTGCATTCAGAGAAAATACGGTATTGAGGTCTGGTGTGCAGAACAAGAACAGGATGATGGTCACGAAACTAAGCACTCCCGTCGCGATAGCACTCGATAGAATGCCTTTAGCTGCAACAACACTAAAGCGACTCAAATGGTGTAAATTCACGGTTGAACAATAAAAGTTACCTAGCATTTTTTGTCTCTTCCGCGATGTGACCCGATGCATCGAATCCAGTCAGACTTCCAGAAGTGAAAAAGCTATAATATAAATCATTTGAATTGTATGACAATCACAGGAAAGGAAAGGATACATACAAACATAAAAGCCAGTTCCACCCAGCCGGAGCTCCGGTACCATTGTCTACTCAAGTGCGCGTGAGTAATCATCACGCGCAAGACCTGATCTTGACCCACAAGTCTTGGTGAACACCTCTGAAGCCGAACGAAATCCGTAAGTTCGTGATACGCCAATAGGAAGCCATATGAGACACAAGAAAAAGTCAAGCATAAGCAGCCAGACAGAAAACTTGAAAATTCCCGAATAGAGTCTGGGGGGTAGATAGTTGACAGCCACGCAGATTAATAGTATCAGCTCCGAGAACGCCCAGATAAGAGTACGCCATTTGATGTTATTGTTATCAATACCACCAGGGAAGTCGATTTCCCAGACAGCAAATTGCGAAGCTATATAGTTGGCAGGGATCTTCAATGTGATCAGTGTAGATATACGATGTCCTGTAGGATGAGCGATAGGCACACCTGAGCGAAGCTTGCAGTAGCAGTCATCCACGCTGTACAAATCCACCAGGCGACCAAAAAGCCAAAAAATCTTGCGTATTTTGGACCAGCGCTTTCAGCTGCCCAAACATACATAGAACCACTGACTGGTAATGCTGAACAAATTTCCGCAAGAACTGCAGCAGTAATTGTCATAAAAATGAATGTAATCACGTATGATGACCTGTTGAGAAACATTCAATATGCATGCAGGAGGATTTATTTAGAATTAATACCATATTGCTGCAGGACCTCCTGCTTGCAACCCAAGAGATAGGAACGAACTAAATGGAGGTAAGTTGATGTTGAATCTATAAAGACACTCGATTGGCAAGTAAATACCGGACGTATCCAATGAAGTTCAGAGACACGAATGTGGCAGCGAAACTTTCGAAAAGGTGCCAGCTACGATGCAGTTGCTATGATGCGGCGCATTATGAGCCACAGTAATCAATAAAGATGAAAACGCTTCTCTCGCCTGTTTATATCCAAGTCGTGTCTGGATAGTAAAAGTAAACAAGATCAGTCATTTGAATGAGTAAACGGAGCATTACCAATTGTAAAGCATCACTATCTTCAGTAGATTTATCTGCTTGAGTGGTTGTGATATCGGAACGACGAGACATGCAAAAGCAGAAATGAGAGACTGATAAAAAGAAATAGCAAACACGCTAACCTGACTTACTGGACTAACGAGAACGACCCGATGACGGCATCTCAAAATCTCATGTTGGTAAATATTCACGTAATGTGGGAAAGAGAGACTTGGATAACGTGAAGCTCCTGCACAACTGGATTGGTCATCGGCTGTTCAAGCCTGGTGCCAATGACCTGCCTTACTGTGGCTGCAATCTCTTGATGTGGCATTGTGGCTTGAACATGCATGATGAGAGCTATGCTCATTCCATTGCTGGGGTCACTACTCTCTGGATCTGTTGGCAGGCTGTCATGATACAATTGAGTACATGACTTACTGAACAAGCAAACAAGTGTTTATGATCAAGTTGCAAAAGAAACCAAGGAAAGGTCTTATGAACTCAATGGCACCATGATGTATGGTACATTGGTACTGCATTCCTTGAGCTCAAGCCTTCAGTAATGTATAGCATCTTGTAGGCATGTATGTATATGGTATGGAGAGAACCTGTTATATCCCTAGTTCTAGGCCTTCTCCACTTCTCTGTTCCTCCACTCCTCCACTTCTCTGTTTTTCTGCTCCTTCACTTCTCCACTCCTCTGCTTCTCTGCTTTTTGTACATTCTAGTTATGTTATGCTTTGTTCTCCTTATATCTTAGTCTTGCTTTTAGATTTCTTTGAACCTGTGTCTGCACAGCTCTGCTTATGTTTCCTTTCATTCTCCATTTCTCCAGCTCTGCTTATTTACATTTCCTGTTATTGCCTTTTGTACATTGCATCTAATTTCCATATATATAGTCCTGTAATGTTACCTGTACTTTAGCTAGTCATCAACTTAGACAACTCAGACAAATCAGACTCCCCTGTCTCCTTTTATGCTCTTCTCATTTCCTTCTTGTTATGATTGCTCTTTTTCACTATTTAAAACTCGCTTATAGCAGGAGTCAAACTCCTGATCTTCTATATAAGAAAAACCCCTATTGGCACAATGTTACAAGTAAGTGCGATTCCAGTGGTTCCAGAATCTTGGAAACTTCGGAACACTTTGCAACTCTTCAATCAGAATGGAGGCCTGAAGACGGACTCCCCTTAGAATGTTATTGGACTCTATTTCCCAAGGACTATGCTCCATATGGTCATATGGAGATCCCTGTTCTTTGTTCTTCCTTTACTCCTCTTTTGTAGCTTAAGCCATGTGTTTTAAGAGTCGCTTTTGTTACAGACCTCTGCTCCTCCTTTCATCCTCCTTTCAATGGTAGTGTTATCCCATTCTCATCCATTGATCCACAAGGCCATTGTAGTATACCATGTGCTCCATTCCATTGCCTTCCCATTCTGAGATGGTTCTGAGCTGTATAAATACCTACTACTTATCTTGTATATTCTGCAGCTAGATCTGTGCAATTATACATAGTGTTTAGTCTTACTCCTGCCTGAGTCTCAAGTCTCAGCAGAGAACTCCTTTGGATCTATAGAACCTTGTGTTGCCTTGAGGACACTCTGAGACTGGACATTGCACAAGCATAACATACAAGGCCACTGGGACTTAGATGTTTTCCAGCTTTGAAGTCTTGGAGATTTCCTCCTATCATTGCTCATAAGGATCCAAAGAGATTATTTTCTTTATCCAAGGATCAAAGGATCATTACACACCTCATTACTGCTGGACATTAGAAGTTGTTTCACTACTTCAAAGCTACTGAAACAACTCAATAGAGAGCGGGATAAAGAGTAGAGTGAATGACCACTTCGGTCCTTAGAGCGATAAGCTTGTGAGGAAATCTCCAAGACTTCAAAGCTGGGGACTCCAGCCTCGAAGTCCGGGGG
>JBBPMJ010000789.1:0-14194 GCA_038090255.1 Austroboletus niveus | reverse complement strand
GTCCGTGCCCCTAGATCGCATGTATATAAGGCAGGGTATCATCGTAGGATACCCCATCTTCGGTTTATTCATTGTTTTACCAAGTAACCCTACGGGCAACCTAAGGGCCTTTCTAGAAGTCCTGATATAAAACCGAAGATCACCCTCCTTACCTTGCCCGCCGTCGACGTCGCTCGTACCTCGCTCTCCGCGTAGTCAACGCCTCGCCGACGCCCCTACTTCCACACTACATCCACGCCTGAGCGTCGTTCGAACCTCGCGCCTCGCGTCGTCAAACACTTCGCCCGTCACCTACTACCTTACCGTCTTCACGTCACGCCCTCTGCGTGCCCAAGCTGCTGAGAAATCGCGCTGGCACCTGAGCGTCGCAGGAACCACTCTAGGAGAGGTTCACCACCCTATTGGCTACCATCGCCATTTCTAGTCGCATACGCTAGACAAATCTACCGCTGCATCGAACGCGTGTGCGCGGTCTTCTTCCTACTACTCAAGCTTTTACGCATCGTCTTTCGCTGGATTCGATCCGCGAATTATATCTAGGCTTCGTGCACATCGCCGAAGTCATCATCATCTCCATCCTTCTCACCTATCTGAGGATCGCGTATCGCGTCCTTGCCATTGCACCAGAGCAGATTCTGCCTGTGCCGCCCCCTCCACGCCAACCCTTGCGCTCCACGACAGACGCTTGGGATTCCGACGACGAAACTGTTGTCGATTCCGATAGCACCCCCCGGCCTCCCCTCATCCACTTTTCGGACGAAGACTTCGACTCCGACGAAGAAGTACCTATTCGGGCCTTCGTTACTCACGCTAACCGACCCCCGCGTCCCAGAAGAAGTTCGTCCGGACAACCAGTCCGATTTACGTGGCGGAACCAACCCGCCACCCAATAGAAAATCACGGCCTGCTCAAAACGCTCTAGACCGGACTACCATCACTGTCCGGAGTGTTTCCTTTTTACAGCAACAACCGACCCTCATCCCTATCCCCGACATCAGCGAGGCGTTCTTGCAGGACAGACACGCCACTACAACTCGCGACGAGCAACTCGTCTTCGCGCTTTCCTCATCACCTATCGACGTTACAAGGCCGGTGAACCCCTACAAAGGCACCAGCGCGAACTTCGATACGATCCAGCCCAAGTACCCCGGCGTTAAGACTTTTGTTCACAGGAGCCGAAATTTACGAGGATAAGGGTTTAGAGCGAGGAAAAGTTTTTACTTAGCCTTTATTTTTAGTTTTTTATCATGTCCGGATCGACATCCGCGACCACTGGATTTCCCATGGTCTACCCCGAAGTCAAAGATTTCAAGGAGTTCCACCTTCAATATATCGACTACCTTGAACGAGAAAAGACTAATCCGGGAGCCCAGCTCGCACCCACAATGCCAGATCCCGACGCACAACCTGTCACCCCACACCGATCAAAGGTAGCCGCCGCTGCAGCTACCATCACCACCACTCCCGCCGCTCTCGGCAAGTCAGTAGTCCAAAAACTGCCGCCCTACGACGGCAACAAGGAAACGTACATCAGATGGACGTCACAATTCACCAACTACTGCCGAGGATTCCAACGCAAACCAACCGACGACAAGAAGATCCAAATGACCTTGGGATTCTTCACCGACGGAGCCGCCGCGGAATTTGCGACATTATACATCACCGACGAGGACAACGCCTCGCAAAGTTACGAAGAATTCCAGGCGCTACTGGAACAACAATTCAAGCCCGTGTATGCGGTTGCACATGCCGAAACGGAACTTTACGAACTCAAGCAAGGACGACTAACCATCGAAGAGTTTGTCACCAAACATCGCCAGCTCGTCATCCGCGCCGAATATTCGGAAATCTTCCAAGGAGGACAGCTCATACAGCTACTCCGACAAAATGCCAAAAGCGATATCGTAGAGCAAGTACTTCGCACCGACCGAGACGCAAGCACCATACGCAATAAGGACTATAAGTATTGGTGTCGCGCCCTTATCGAGGCAGGACAGATTCTCGACGAAATCGCCGAACACAAAAGGAAGAATGCTCCCGCAACCCGATGGGTACCCAAACCACAAGTCCGACTCCCGCAAGCGACACCACCGCCTATCGGACCAAATACCCCTGGAACCTTCGGAGGCGCCGGAGTACCAATGGATTTATCAAAAGCGCGCAATAAAGGAAGATGCTTCAAATGCGCGAAAGAAGGAAAAGACGCACCATGGCCGTGTGCGACTCACACCCAAAACGGCTTCAAGACAGCAAAAGTTCGCGGCATGGCCGTTGAATACCAAGACCTCGAAGGTCTCGAGCAAGCGCTACGAGAAGTCGAGGAGGATTTTGTAGAAGAGGTCGAGGAATGAGATCCCCTCGCCCTCAAGGTACGCCCCCACATAGAAATTGTAATCATGTTAGAAATTCGGTGAGGAGCGTTCCTGGCTCAAGGCCTAAGGAAGGCGCGGCGGGGCCGACAAAACCCGTGCTTAATTCTCCTCATGCAAACACTAACAAATTTTCTATTTTGGAAGTAGACGTGATCTCAACCGAGTCCTCAAACGACTCAAACCCTCTCCCGACACCGGTTCGGCAAAAGACCGACGAACGTCCGAGGAAACTGTCGGCTAAGCAAAAGCCAAATGTACCTTCGCCCCTTCTGGGCGTTACAGCCTCTGTTCCATCCGGGGAACATGCAATCAAGAGACAGCAAACTCGGGCTACTAGTGGTCAAGTAGCTCAATCCTCCCATGAGCGAAAAATATCGGTCCTCACAAAGGACGATCGTTCATGGATGGAGACCGTAAAGCCTTGGTCCCCTCAATGGATCAAGCAAATAGCCAACATCACCCCCGATGATCGATTAGAGCGCCATCTCAGATCTTTCGTCCACGACTCCTGACATTCTGAGGTTGACGCTGAGCTAATCGCGCACCTACGGGATGCATCTTATGATGCTGCAGAATTCATGCTCCTCGAACTCTCGCAGAAACCACGTTACGTCGACAAAAAACCTTCTCCCAACGCACTCGAAGTCAAAATCATGGTCGCCACCACAAGTGGTGATACCATCCCCGTTTTGGCTCTCATCGACTCCGGATGCATGGCATCAGCTATCGATCGACAATTCGTCGAGAAGCATCAACTCGCACAGGAATCGTTCCCAAGACCGATACCCGTATATAATGCGGATGGAACAAAGAACGAAGGAGGATCCATCACCCACTTCGTCAACCTGGAGATCAAGATTGACGATCACATCTCCAAGATACCGCTCTCGGTCACGACGCTATCCTCGCAAGCCATATTCCTGGGATTCGATTGGTTGCGCCAATACAATCCCCACATCGATTGGCAGAAGAAGACGTTGACGTTCCCCAAGGAAACTCATCTGTTGTGGCGACACGAAGAGTTCGAAAAAGACGATCAACTGTTTCAAGTCGAAAACAAATATATCGCCACATTAGCTACCGATCTTGCGGCCGCAGCCAATAAAAAGAAATCAGAAGCAACATTTGAAGAAACTGTCCCATCCCACTATCACGAATACAAGGACATTTTTGACAAAGAAAACTTCGATACACTGCCACCGCGACGACAATGGGATCACGCAATCGAACTAAAGCCAGGAGAGCATAAGGTCGATTGCAAAACGTATCCGTTGTCGCTAAAAGAACAAGAGGAACTAGATGCGTTCCTCGAAGAAAACCTGACGACCGGAAGGATCTGTCCGTCCAAATCCCCATTCGCCTCGCCGTTCTTCTTTGTCAAGAAGAAGGATGGAAAACTGAGACCCGTCCAAGACTACCGACGGCTCAACGATATAACCATCAAAAACCGATATCCTCTACCGCTTATCGAGGAAATCACGCAGAAGTTACGAAAAGCAAAATACTTCTCAAAAATGGACATTCGTTGGGGATACAACAACGTGCGAATGAAGGAGGGAGACGAATGGAAGGCGGCCTTTAGAACCAATCGAGGGCTGTTCGAACCCTTGGTTATGTTCTTCGGACTTACCAATAGCCCCGCCACCTTCCAGACCATGATGAACCACCTACTTCGCGACCTCATCAACCGCGAAGTAGTGATCGTATATATGGACGATATTCTCGTCTTCACCAAGGACCTTGACGAACATTGACGTATCGTCAAGGAGGTACTCGAAATCCTGCGAATGCACAAACTCTCACTAAAGCACACGAAGTGCGAGTTCGAAACCACAATGACAGAATACCTAGGACTCATCGTATCCAACGGACATATCGCCACCGATCCTACCAAGGTGGACGCCGTCCGCACCTGGCCTGTGCCTACCACGAGAACCGCGGTACGATCATTCTTAGGTTTTCTCAAAATTTTCCGCCGCTTCATCAAGGATTTCGCTGCCATCGCTCGCCCCCTTAATAACCTTACGAGCGAAAAGGAAGAATTCGTCTGGACCCCCGATTGTCAACAGGCATTTGACAGACTTCGGGATACTCTCATCTATGCCCCCATACTCACGCTAGCAACTGACTTCGACCCATTCCGTATCGAGACCGACGGATCTGGCGTAGGTCTTGGAGCCATACTATCGCAGTACCAAAATGCGAAATGGCATCCAGTCGCCTATCTATCCCGCTCACTTACCCCTGCGGAACGAAACTACCACGCGGCCGACCTTGAATTCGCCGCCATCATCGAAGCCGTTACACAATGGCGCCACTTCCTTCTCGACGCCCACGTCCCTTTCGAAATCTTAACTGATCATCGAAACCTTACGTACTACTCCATGCCTCAAGATCTCTCCCGCCGCCAAGCACGATGGAATCAAATCATGCAAGAATTCCATTACACCATCACTCACCGTGCAGGCAAGACAAATCCGGCCGACCCTCTGTCCCGGAGGCCAGATTTTGAAGAGGGAGTACAGCACGACAACAAAGGCGTCACCGTTTTTCCGCAACTCGCGGACTCTCCCCATATTTATTTACAGCAGAATCATATGTCGCTGGCTGTGGAGAACGCAGCGACATCCGACGAAGGATACGAATCAATAAACGTAATTATTAATAATGTTAACACTTCTCCTTTTTCTTCTTTCACAAACACTATAGATATGAGAACGCTAGCGGCAATGCATGTAGCCGACGAGATCACGGACATTGACTCTCAGATCAAAGGACGACAGCATCTAAAGGACGCTAAAGTCACGCGCGCACTCGCGCAAAATCATCCGCACTTTTCCATTCGCGATAATCTTATATTTTTTAAAGACGCTTTATACGTACCAAAGGACGAAAAACTTAGAACACTGATACTTAAACACTTCCATGATTCACCCCTTGCAGGACACCCGGGAGTACGAGCCATGACGAGGAAGCTCCAAGCCAGCTACTACTGGCCGACATCGACAAAAGAAATCAAAGCCTATATCAAGGGATGTGACCACTGCCAGAAGAACAAGTCACGAACAGACGCTAAACACACGCCGCTGCATCCCCAGGCGATACCGAGTGCGCCATGGCAACACATCTCCCTGGATTTAATCACGCCTCTACCCGAGTCCAATGGCCGCGACTCCATTCTTGTCATAGTCGATTGTTTCTCGAAAATGATCCGACTCTTCCCCGTCAACGTCACCATTACATCTCGAGGAATCGCCACCCTCCTCCGCGATGAAATATTCAAACTCCACGGTGTACCTCAAAAAGTAATCTCGGATCGAGGATCGCAATTCGTGTCAGGGTTCATGCTCGAACTCTACAAACTCCTTGGCATCCAAGCCAATCCCTCTACGGCTTTCCACCCTCAGACCGATGGGCAGACAGAACGCTATAACGCCTGGGTAGAACAATACCTACGCATCTACGTCAACCACCGACAGTCCGATTGGGCCAATTGGCTTCCCATGGCCGAGTTCGCACACAACAATACCCCGCGCTCTACGACTCAGCAAACCCCCTTTATGCTCAATTACGGACATGAACCATGGACCGGTCAGGGACGACAGCGCTCCCTACGTAACGAGTCGGCCGAGGAATTTGCGAAACAGATGACCAAGATGCGACAGGCGTCGGAAGAAGCCTTACACTTGGCAGCCGAAGACATGAAGCGGTACTACGACCGAAAGACAAGAGAAGCCCCAGAATACAAACCCGGAGATTTGGTATTGCTCGAAGCATCACACATCCGCACAAATCGGCCCGCAAAGAAGTTAGATCAAAAACGCTTCGGACCGTTCAAAGTTGTTTCAAAAGTGGGAGTCGCTTCGTACAAGTTAGACTTACCACACGGATGGCGAGCCATACACCCGGTCTTCCACGAGTCGCTCCTCCACCCTTACCATGTACCAAATCACCCTGCGCAACAAGTTGAACCGCCTCCTGTACCCGATCTCGTCGACGACATTCCTGAACAGGAAGTCGAAGAAGTTATTGATTCAAGGATGCGTGGAGACAACGTCGCCTATCTCGTGCATTGGAAGGGATTTCCTGTCGAAGAAGATGAGTGGATCAGAGCCGATGAATTGCCGCACGCTCAGGACGCGATCAAGCGATTCCACCGCAAACATCCCACCGCGGTGCGTCCGACGCAAAGGCTGAAATTACGGCCCATGGACATAGAGGCGCCTTTAGAAGTGCTTCTCTCGAACGAACCACCGTGCACCTGCCTCTCGTGTATGGGTACACCAACGTTCATGGACCCGGATTTCCACGAATTCCGTAAGCAGTTCAAACGCTTTGACGACTCACTTTTCGAGATACCGCCACTCGCTGAGGACATCGAGTCTTAGAAGGGGGACTATGTCAGGAATCTTTTCGCGTCATCTTATCTCACTCTTTTCCGCTCTTATCAAGGACACTTACGGACACGCCCACGTGACTTCATGACGCACTCCATATCACGTGGTGCCAGTCGTTCTACAACATTCCATTCATTTCCACGATCGCTTATGCGTACACCCTAGATGGTTCTATGCCTACCCTACATAGTGGTCCGTGCCCCTAGATCGCATGTATATAAGGCAGGGTATCATCGTAGGATACCCCATCTTCGGTTTATTCATTGTTTTACCAAGTAACCCTACGGGCAACCTAAGGGCCTTTCTAGAAGTCCTGATAATCGCATTGCTGTTCAAGTTGCCGTTGGGGCTTAGTATGCCAATGACATTGATTATAAGGTTCCTAGAGATTGAGAAGAAGTGATGGGTAAAAAACTGATGGCAACGAATGGAAATGGAAGAAAGAAATTATCACTTACCTGGCAAAGTAAAAAATACCGTCTCTCACGAAGAGTTGTATGTATCGGCTAGGCTGCCATTGCTTCATTGCGTTGTACATCCCAATGGACTGCTTTAATGTTTGTGCAATAGCGAGACCCAAGAGCACGGAACCAAGAAGGAACCGTGGTAAATTGTTGAATATGCTGATCAGTGTAGTAGTGTTCCCTGAATCAGAGCAAAAAGAAAGATCATCCACTTGGATGACTGCATCTAGATAACAGATGCTAAATAAGATTGAAATGACATCTCAAATAAATGTGAAACACACATGACATATGGGTTCCGGGAATGAAATAAATGCACCCTAAAGTAAAAGAAATGATGGTCTGCAGCGTGTAAATGAATAAGAGGATGTAAAGGATTGCTTTGGATTGGCTCCATATGGCATATACCTGCATGATCATGACAACTTGGATTGAAAGCATGGTCATTGAAGGGGAAAATTAAGATCAAGATAGATTGGAATAGATACTCACAATCAGCAACAGCAAGGAAAATCTGGTATCCCAAAGAATCAATGAAATACATCACGATGCCTTTATAAAATTTCGCCATGATATCTCAATGGTTCAATAGGTAGAATATTGATATTCTTACATCTACATAAATATTGTTAGTAACACTGATGTCTTCAGTATAAATTTGAGCAGATACAACTGCAGAGATAAACATTTATTACTAATAAATGCTTGCAGATCACTGAGGAAAACTTACTTTATGTGGTCCTGGGATAAATGAACTACCAACTGCGAATCCATATGATAAATTCCAAAAGCAATGCCAAATTTTGAATGAGAGACTCACGAAGCCCAATTATACTTCAATATACATCAGCATTTAAGTACATGCAGTGATAGTAAACAGATACTTGCACAAACACACAAAGACCGAAGTAGCGGACCTACAGAACTGTTGAAGGAAGGTACAAAGCAGGAAAATATATTATACTCACAACAAAAAAAATTGCAGAAACCCAGGACCATGGGTGAGACTAATTTACTGTCAAGTGAAGCGCGAGGATGAAAATTGATGCGTACCCAAATGTACTCTATCTAACAATAAATAGTATTACCTAAGTTCGGATATGGTGAACAGATTGTCATACCTCTTTAGAGAAGGTGAGGACTGTAGAAGGAGGATCAAATTGTCAGTTCGATCGGAGAAGGAAGAGTAATACACTGGAAGGACATCTCACCATAGTCATATGCGATAGCAGTAATGAATACAACTGCATCAACCTATCAGTCTAATCATTTGGGAGGTATAATGAACATACCTGACGTGTAGTTATTCGTCAAGAGAACTTCGAAAGCAGACTGTAAGTTGGAAGACATAGCGGCCGCAGCACAGATAGATAAGTTGTGCGAGGATGAAACGTCAAGACTCAAGAAGTACCAGTGGAGGCCGTAAGTGAACCAGAAAACTATTTAATTATATCTCACTCAGCTGGGTACCAGAATGAAGCCCGCCCATATCTCTTGATGAGTCTCACGATAACAGGGAAGTGCGGGGATAGGCCACCACTTTTGCCACAGACGATACGCTAGATCGTTCGGAGGATGAAGTTACCCTATTTCGTCTCTCATTGCCACACCTTGCATAGCTTCAACACTAAAAGAAGACCGCTTCTGTGGTTTGCATCATGATCACAATATAGGCGATTGATACTTCCAAGTGTATTGTCGTGAGTGAAAATGACACCCTCTCAACGTCCTGCGGCCTTGTGTAAGTAGCGTGGAAGTAACTGACTGGAGAACGCTTCTCCCTCAGTTCTGGCATGCAAGCCTCGAGAAAGCTAGCATGCCAACGAAGTTCTCTGAGTTGGAGACTCGTGACAACTTGCCGTGCCTCGGTAGCTAGTATGAATCGTGTACAACTCGAACCAAATTCAAGCAATCAGACGCGTGGCATCCGATCGATAAAAGCAATGATTCTTACTACACGACTTCGAGGCTGTGCCTGCTTGATTGATATACCTGGCTACAACCAGTGATGGCTTCCATGGCGGGGATTAATGCAGATGGTTGCAACGCACCAGGTGATCATCAGACTTTCCGGCAAGTACGACGGTCGTTCTCAAGTTACCAAAGCATCCTGCTTTCCCAAGGCAGTACCCCGTCAAACCCCGTGCTGTAACAAAAGGACGATACCATCTCGGGACAATCTGGAACAAAGTGTAATGCAAAATAGCTGAATAGTATCCAATGATGCGTGTGGGTATGTATAATTAGCATGCACATGCAAGGTTTGGGTGAGTATCGTCACAATGATTGCCTAGTGTCTTGTATAATACTAGACATAAACGGTGGGGGCCGATTAACTAAACTCGACGAGTATGATATGCATGACCAACGCCTGAAAACATCCCTCTGTCGCAAAACGAGGCGAGCAACATCGACACGCACCACACGAGTATATAAACTGCAAGGCGATGAAATGAACGGCAAATAAGCAGCAATGATAATTACGCGATTTCTTTCAAAATTTCTTACTCAAGGAAGCAACATCTGTCCGTTTCTCAACACTGTCGAAAAAATGTCTTGCCTTGCTCATTCGAGCGTCACTTCGATACCGACAGTAAACCCGATCCAGCCTGCTCAAACACAACCTCCTTGCCCGTCCTCGCCAAGAGCGTGGCGTTCAAGCTTCTCTTGCTCGCTGGCTTAGGCGAATGAATGTGTGCATATCGGGGATATTGTTCGTGGGGCGCAGGGGCAGCAGAAACCACCAACGGTCCCTCACGAGGAGGCGATGCGTAGGCTTGCGACAGGTCTTCGCAATCCTCGTCGTTATGATGAAACGACGTCCGCCGCGTCTTGTTCGTACTCGAATAATACTTGGGCGTCGGCAACGAGATCGATCGAGGTCGTGGAACGAATGAGGACTGGGGCCAAGTCCATGTCGCGTCGGCGACGGCGGTGAAGAAACAGATAACGACGTCAGCGGTTGCAATAACAATGAAGACGCGTCCAAGGTCCCCTGTTCGTCAGTCTCCACTGGAGAGACGTTTCCGCCACAAGCAGCCCGATAAGACGGAGGAGGGGTGCTAGGTCGGAACATGGGAAGAACAGGAACCAAGGTTGCTAAAGACGTAGAAAAGCTCGGATGCATGCTCGTAGTACGCATACGCGGCTGCGGCCGTGACATGCAGTGGAACAGGAAATCGTCCTCGTTTTCCGGAACATCCATGTGACCATATTCGTGTTCCTCACTTGAAACAGAGACCGGCACCGCCTGAGGGAATCCAACAGCAGTGGCTGGAACGGGCTCCAGGGTATCGTTGTCTTCTTCGCACACCGGGAACAGCTTCGTGATGTTATCAGTGAAGGACAGCCGTGATGGCCTCTTCTTCTCCGTTCCTTCCGTGATACGGCTTACGCTCAAAGCACCATATTTACTGGGAGTACAATTTCTTCCATCCTCTGCATTACAGGAATACATTCCAAGTGGCGAGCTCCGCACAGGTATCCCAAAGGGTAATCCAGTAGGCACGATCGGTCCATGTGCTTGCGGAGTCTTGGAAGGACTGAGACCATGCGGGCGTATAGGTGACCCGAGCATCGAAAAGCTCCCGTCCCGTATTCTCGGCGTGGAAGAATTGAGTGGATAAGAGCGGAAATCTTGATACCTGAGCTCCAGGCATGCCGCCTTGCTTTGATTTCCAGGGACATCTCCATTTCAGCGTCCATCTACGCATTCTTGCCATCCATGAATGTCGCTCTCAGAAGCCGCTATCCCTCCTCGCGAGCTTGGGTCCGAACAACATCGAGAGCGGCATAGATTCGTTCTAAATAATCTAGGCGTGACGCAATATACTCGCCCGGATACACATCTCTGCAATCAATGCCATGTATCTTCGAAGGTGGGGGAGTATATGATGCCCTGCAAGACAGGTCTGTGATGTTTCGAGGACGAGGTCGAAATGAACTCGTTTTGGATGCCAAATTCGATTCGGGGGCAGGGCAAGTCTCGAATTCTCCAACGATTGCACGGGCAGAATCAGGAGAAGGCCTTCTCTATCCTCGAGAGTCCGGAGGGATGTTTGACTGTCATCTGACTCCTCATCGTCAACGACATATATAGGGGTAAGGGGACACCTCGACATGTCTGCCAGCCTTGGACATTCATCATTGTCACAATCAAGGGGGCAAATCGTCAAGATGTATATGCCTATCACAAGTGCTTGACAAGCGACCATCCAGGCCATGGCACCGAACACGACCGAGTTGGAGTGCGAGCGGTTCATTGTCTCCCCAATAGTCGCCGAGTGTGAAATGTTCTCCTAGTAGGCTCTCGCTTTGGCCGCTATAGTCGATATTAAGTATGTCTGCTTCGTCGGATAACTTGGGTGATTGGACATGTCGAATTCCCCAATCATCTGCTCCAAGGTTGATTATGCGTCAATCCTCGAGATGCAAGAGTCCCTTACCTCGCTCTCGGCGGGGATAGACGACTTCGTCGGTATCCTCGATGCCCGGTAACTTTACAAACGCAGTCAGAACACGACAACGCTACGTTCCAGTTCATGGTCGTTAATGCAGTCGCAGAAGTCAAGAGCATTCACTTCGAGTCCTCTTATGGCCAATTTTGCTTGCACTTGTGTCGTGCATACAGTAAGCATAGGATTTGTCGGTCTCGTCCGATTCTATTCCTGCACGAGTGTTACTGGTCAAAGCAGTTAAAGTCCATTCGAGATAGCCAGCTGGGAGTAGGTGCTGCGGTATGAGGGCTGGTATGACAAGACATCTCAGGCTGAGCTGCGGTGGGAAAGCTGGCGTGTTGAGGAGAGGACGACAGTGTAGTAGAGGGCGGAGGACGAGATCGAGGACGGGACGACAGAGACCTTGGGACCAAGGAACTGTCGAAGCGAAAAAGAGAAAGAAGATGGTTTTCATACCAAGAAGGAACGTACGATGTTGATGAAAACAGCAGGGACCGTTGCCTCTTGTGCTTCCCGTGTTTTTGAGGCCTTGTAGTACTGGCTCCGGATAGGTACTGCTAGTGGTACTTCTAGGAGCGGCACAAACTTGCATGCTGTTTCGTTCGAGCTCGCTGCAGCCACAAACGTCGTTGACAACGCCGGACAAAAATCAAAATCAGTCCGAACTCATGGTGATGTTGATTTCCCTCCCATCGACGAACTCGACGAGAAACTCATTGTGTAGAACATCCATGGACGAGCTGCGAATGCGAGCGACCAGGCCGACTATTCGATCAAGTAGAGGGGGACTCGAGACTGAGAATGGAGGTGAGGATCTGCAGCTGTGAGGACCAAGCTGGCAGGGCATAAAGAATTGTAGAGGACGGGATAGATTTGCATGGCAAAGGTAGGGACAGTCTAGAGTGGAGAAAAGGAACGGGATGGGTATTCTATTTCTCCGCGAGTGTTGCACTTCGGTAGGCGTGGGCATAGACGTCGACGCCTGTCTGCAATTCTGGACGCGTCTTCCAGCGATACGAACGAAGACTACGGCAATACGACGACGATTCGGCAATTCAGTGGGCAGAGGTGCCGACTACTCTTCAGCGGCGACCTCCAGTGCGTTTTTTTGGCATGCTTCCTCTACCTCTGCCGGTCTGATGATCATTTTTTACATGGCGCAAACTATCAGGACTCGATGAAAGGTCCTAGGTTGCCCTAAGGTTACTCGCAAAGACAATGAATAAACCGAAAGTAAGGAGCTCCTATGATGAGTGTCCGCCTTATATACATAGGGACTTGGTCTGTGCGTAAAGTATAGGGCAGGTAAGATCTCCTACTATGGTAATAGTCCGTGGAACGACGATGGAACATCGTGGAACAATATCTGCATGTGATATGGATGAGTAAGAAGTCACGTGAGAGTGTAGGTATGAGTAAGCAAAAAAGATCATGACATTACCCCCTCTCTAAGGGCTCATGTCCTCATGAGTCGGCATGGTAACGACAGTAGGGGTCCTTGCAGAAGGACCAATGAATCTGAGAATGGGGAACGGGATCCAGTTTAGGAGGATTGCCAGGAATCTCGAACATGGAATCGTCAAACCGTTTGAAACGTTTGCGATATTCGAGAAACCCGGGGTCGGAGAAGATGGATGAAGATGGCGACGATGATTGAGGGGATTCATCTCGTTTTGACTGAGGGGGGACGTCAAGTGGGTGGAGACGAAGACATGTAGTTGGATGCGCTGCTGTAGGATGTGAACGATGGAACTTCGTTACCGCTCCTTGAGCATGGCATAAGTCGATATTGGACAACCATTCGTCTTCTTCGACGGGGAATCCCTTCCAGTGGACAAGATATTCGAAATGCTCCCCTCGCTGGTGCGAATTGACAATTGCTTCTACTTCTTGTTCGGGGACATCATCGACGAGGTTGGGAGGAGGAGGTGGTGGAATGGGGCCGGACATGGGCGGAGTATAGGGGTGTAGGATTGACTCATGGAAGATGGGATGGATGGTCTTCCATTTATGCAGTAGGTCTAGTTTGTACGAGGCGACACCGACCTTTGTGCTGACCTTGAAGGGGCCGTATCTCTTCTGATCGAGCTTCTTCATTGGTCGATTGGTGCGGATATGAGTGGCCTCGAGCCAAACAAGATCTCCGGGCTTGTAGTCTTCTACAGGGTGCATGGAGCGGTCATAAAACTTCTTCATATCTTCGTTGGCAAGTTTCAGGGCTTTGGCTGCTTGAGCACGTAACGTCGTCATTTGTTTAGTGAAATCAGTGGCGGACTCGCTTTAGATAGATGTGCAACGATCTTCGTTGACTTGGGGTTCATGTCCGTAATTGAGCATGAATGGAGTTTGATGAGTTGTTGAATGAGGGTTGTGGTTGTGCGCAAATTCAGCCATGGGGAGCCATTCTTTCCAGTCGCTTTGACGGTGGTTGATGTAGATGCGTAGGTATTGTTCGACCCAGGCATTATATCGCTCGGTCTATCCATCTGTTTGCGGATGGAAAG
>JBBPMJ010000788.1:0-10392 GCA_038090255.1 Austroboletus niveus | reverse complement strand
TTATAACTCATGCATTCTTATTAGCCAATCACGTATTTTCTCCTTATCATGGTATGATGTCTCTTTATGGTATCTACCCAAACATGTATATACAGTAGAATAGTATATAAACCCCAGGACTTCGAGGCTGGAGTCCCCAGCTTTGAAGTCTTGGAGATTTTCTCTCAACCAAGCTTCTTCCCTCTTAAGGACCAAAGTGGTCATTCAGCTCTACTCTTTGCTTCTTTATATTTGAGTTGTTTCAGTCACAGTCGAGTATAAGGACCTCAAAGAACTCAAACAAGCAATCAAGAAGATAGAGGAAAGGAATTTTGTGGAAGAGGATGAGGATTGAGATCCCCTCACCCTCAAGGTATAGTTCATATTAGAGCTTGTAAATCTTGTCATACTAGATTGGCAGGGAGCACCCAAGGCTTAAGGCCAAAGGATGGCATGTGTTACAAGTAAGCATGATTCCGGTGGTTCTGAAGATTCTGGAATCTCGGAAACATTGAAACACTTTGCAACTCTTCCATCAGAATGGAAACCCAAAGACAGACTTCCTGTTACAATTCGTTGGGCCCCTCTTTCTTTTTCCTACATCACTTACCATGTACATCAAAGGACCTTGACCCTCGCTGTTCAAGCCCCACTTGGGTCCTTTCTTTTACCATTGTCTTTGCCAAATACCACTTACTTATTTAGCGTGACTCATCCACGGTTGTATCATCAATACTTATCCAATGCCATTGCATCCGCTCTGTAGTGACTCAGCTTCTTTGCAATTCCATCGCTTTCTATTGCTGACTCACTTTCTTCCATTGACCTACCCTTAACCATTTGGCTCACATATATAAACCTTCGATATTCAGGTGTATTCACTATCTTAGACCTCCTACAATTTACCTATTATCTTGGAGTTGCTCTTGGGTCCCCCAGTTCTCATCCTACTGTTGAGTGGACACTCTCTTTGAACCCTCGATCCATCGCTAGTCCTGTGATGTCCCCAAGATCCGTTGATCCCTTGGTCCTCAATGGTCCCCAGAACCTCTGCCAAGGAAGACCCTTGAGCGGACCTCCCTTCGACCCGATGTTAGTCTTATGCCAGCCTTAGCCTCCCTGTCAAGGAACCCCCTCATCAGGCCCCTCATCCTGTCAGCTGTATAGCGACAGTAAGCCCTCGAACCCCTGCAGGCCTATGCTTGACCACGTCGAGTGTAACACTTCCCTTAGAATGCTATTGGACTCTATTTCCTAAAGACTATGCTCCATATGGTTATATGGAAATCCCTGTTCTTGATTCACCCTGTTTTTCTCTTATCCCTCTTTTGTAGCTTAAGCCATGTGTTCCAAGGATCACTTTTGTCATGGACCTCCACTCCTCCTTCCATCCTCCTTTGATGGTAGTGTTATCCCATTCCATCCATTGATCTGTGAGGCCATTGTAGTATACCATGTGCTCCATTCCATTGCCTTTCTATTCCAAGATGGTTCCAAGCTGTATAAATACTTACTAGTTATCCCATATGTTTGGTAGCTAAATCTGTGCAATTATATGCGGACAAGACTAATAACCAGCTGAAGAGACAAAAAGGGATGTTCCCTGGTTGCCCGAGCTGAAGAAGGAAAAGGGAGCAATAGGCTTGCCCTGAAATGGGACTCTAAGAAAAACTAAGAAGCAAGAGCAAAGCTGGAGGCCGATCGAGTAAAGGCCAAACTTCAAAAGGGGCACACCAAGAGTGGGCCAAGGCAACTGAGACAGAAGCCAGCCAGTTGAAGAGGTGCTGTGAGGAAGGGGAGGCCAACTGAATGGCCGCTAATCAAGTATAGGGGTGGAGGCTGGTGTGAAGACAGAGCTGAGGTGATTTCAGCCAAGCAGGAGTATGTGGATAGGTGTTCGTTGGAGTGGTAAGATGGTCAGCAAAGTAGAGAGTCATGTAAGAATGGTTGGCAAAGGAGAAGGTTGTTTTCCTGTAATGGAGGGAAGTTAACTTATAGGCTATGTATGTTCAAGACCATGTACATACCCCAAGTTAGGGAATGGGGCTCATGATGTAAGGTATGTAAGGGGAGGGGCACCCATCAAACAAGCCCAGTGCTGATCCTGTAAAGGTACGTACGAGTCCAAAAATGAGTAAAGGATAGAGGGAATGGGAGCCCAAACCAATGAAAGAAGAGCCAATAGTAGATATTTTCTCCTGGTTCGGAAATGCTGTCCAAGAGTAGCAACATAGTCCTGGTGAAGCAAAACCTTTGGCCGAAGTCAAAGACAACATAGCTGAGTGGTCTGAGGGCACATCAGTCCAGGCTGACTGCTCAGGAACCATTTTCAGTCCATTGGTGAAAGCTCGGATGTTGATGACTGGATTTGGCCATGCTGCAAAATGGAGGGTATAAGTAAATAAAGAGTGAGGAGATGAGGAGACATACTCTGGGTGGAACTAGGTCAAATGTGCCTGTATGTACATAGAGCTGTACCAAGCTCTACAATGCAGTGTTTAGTCTCATCCCCTGCCTGAGTCTGGAGTCTCAGCAGTGACCCTTTCTATAGGACCTTTGAGGACACACTGAGACTGGACATTGCGCAAGCATAACAGTATGGCGGGGCCAACAAAACCTGTGCTTAATTCTTCCTTTGTAACAACTAACAAGTTCTCTTATTTACTCATAGAAGAGATCTTGCCCAAATCTTCAGACTTCACCCCTCTTGTGACACTGGTTCAGCCAAAGACTGATGAATGTTCAAGGACACTGTTGGCTAAGCAAAAGCCAAATGTACCTTCATGCCCCTTGCACATTGCAGCCTCTGACCTGTCCAGGGGTCATGCAATCAAGCAACAGTTGAATTGAGCAACTAGTAATTCAGTAGCTCAATTCTCCCAGGAGTGAAAAATATCGATCCTCACAAAGGACAATTATTCCTGGATGGAAAACCATAAAACCTTGGTCCCCACAATGGATCAAGCAGATCGCAAACATCACTTCTGACAATTGACTTGAAAATCATCTTCGGTCATTTGTTCACAACTCTAGATGCTCTGAGGTTGATGCTGAGCTAATCACACAACTTCAGAACACATCACATGACACTGCAGAGTTCACTTCTAGAACTTTCACAAAAACCCTGATACATCAACAAAAAATATCTTCAAACATATTCGAAATCCCAGTAATAATTGCCACCCCAAGTGGCAATACTATGTCGGTTATGGCCCTAATTGACTCAGGGTGTATGGCATCAGCCATCAATAGATGTTTAGTGGAGGAACACCAGCTACAGGCAGAAGCATTCCTGCACCTGATCCCAGTCTACAACATTCTTGTCTTCACTAAGGACCTCAACAAGCACCACTGCATTGTCAAAGAAGTACTTGAGATCCTTTGAAACAACAAACTCTTACTCAAGTATACCAAGTGCAAGTTTGAAACCACCATGACAGAGTATCTGGGACTCATTATCTCAGACGATCATATTGCAACTGATCCCACCAAGGTAGATGCAGTCCAAACCTGGCCCATCCCAACCACCAGAATGGTGGTATGATCGTTCCTGGGATTTCTCAACTTCTTCCAAAGGTTTATCAAGGATTTTGTGTCCATTGCTCGATCTCTCAACAATCTCACAAGTGAGAAGACTAAATTTATCTGGACTGAAGACTGTCAGATGACATTCAACACTCTTCGCAACACCCTCATTAACACCCCAATACTTGCCCTTGCCACAGACTTTGACCCATTCCACATTGAGACTGACAGCTCCAGCATTGAACTCAATGCCATCCTGTCCCAACTCCAACAGGGCAAATGGCACCTGATCATCTATCTGTCATGTTCCTTTCTTATTACCCATGAAATGAAACTATTACACTGCTGATCTTGAGTTTGTGGCCATCATCAAAGCTGTCACTACCTGGTGACATTTCCTTCTTGACACTCATGTCCTGTTCGAAATTCTGACTGATCATCAGAATCTCATCTACTACTCCATACCCTGAGATCTTTCTAGGCAACAGGCCTGGTGGAACCAAATTATGCAAGAGTTCCACTACACCATTGCATATTGCACCAGAAAAACAAATCCTGCTGATCCTCTGTTCTAGAGAACAGATTTTGAAGAGGGAGTATAACATGACAATAAAGGCATTACCATTTTTCCACACCTCATGGAATCCCCCCACATTTGTTTACAGCAGAATCATATGTTGATGGCTGTGGAGAATACATCAATATCCAACCAAGGTTATGAAACCATGGACATGGTAATTAATAATGTTCAAACTTCTCCTTTTTCTTATTTTTTAAACACCATTGATATGAGAATGCTAGCAGCAATGCATGTAGTCAAGGACTCCATAGACATTGATACCCAGATGTGTACTGTTACAATTCATTGGGCCTCTCTTTTCTTTTCCTTACCCTTACTCATTGTGTATACCAAAGGACTTAGACCCTCACTGTTTGAGCCCTGCTTGAGTCTTTCTTTTCCTTAATTATTTTGATTACTGCTTACTTATTTAGCATGACTCATCCGCAGTTGTATTACCAACCTTTGTTCAATGCCATCACATCTGTTCATAGTGATTCCAGCTTTTTCATGATTCCATTGCTTTCTATTGCCAACTCACTTTCATCCTTTGACCTACCCTTAACCAATTGGCTTGCATATATAAACCTTTGATACTCAGGTGTATTCACTATCTTTGACCTCCTGCAATCTACCTAGTATCTTGGTTGCTCTCAATTTCTCAGTCCTCATCCTACTGTTCAGTGGACACTCTCTTTGTACCTCTTTGATCTGTCGCTAGTTCCGCAACATCTCCAGACCCATTGATCTCTCAGTCCTCAATGGTCCCCTGAATCTTCATTAAGGAAGACCCTTATCAGACTCCACCAATCCGTTGTTAGTCCTATGATAGTCTCTAGTACCCCTGTCAAGGAACCCTCTTGTCAGGCCCCTTGTTCTGTCAGCTGTATAGCAACAGTAAGCCCTTGACCCTCTGCAGGCCTATGCTTGACATAGTCAAGCATAACAAAAGGTCAAAGATCTCCCTTGAACAGCTATCATCATATAAGCCACCACCATTGCCCACCAACACCCCAGAAATCCTAGACCCTATCCTGACTTTGTGTTGAGAAGGGAAACCCTTGACTCATCAGACACTGATGAACCCTCTTTGGAGAACCTCATTGACACTGATGAAGACCTTGTCATCCCTCAACAATCTAAAAACTTAGAACTTTCCCATTAACTCTCTGTGGTGCTTAGCATCCCCAGAGTACCCACCCCACTGTCCCCAACCCCAGTCAATCGCCAACCAGCATTTACCCTACTCCCACCCCCACGACCACCCCCAGCCCAGGTCACCATGATGACCAAACCCACTGAACTCCATCTTGGAGCCCCTGACACCTTTGACAACTCTTATGCTGATGCCATGCCCTGGCTATCCACAATCCAAACCTACCTCATTATAAACAAGGCTGTTTACAATGACGATGATAAGAAAATCACCTATGCCCTGTCCTACATGAAGAAAAACTCAGCTGCCATCTGGGCTTTCATCTTTCGGAAGGAAGCCATTACCACTCAGACCTTCGGAAAGTTCTCTGACTTCCTTGTCAAATTCAAGAGTGCTTTCGAGCACCAAGATACCAAGAACCAAGCCATTAACTGGCTTCACTCAGAATGCTTCATTTCCAAGAAAAGCAGATCTTACAGTCCCAAACTCACCTGGTATATTTCTGAGTTCAGAAACAATGTTGCCCTGTCAGGCATCACTGATCAGAATATCCTGATCAACTACTTTGCTGCTGGCATTTCCCCTTTCCTCTCCCACTGCATCTTTTCCATGGATACAATACCCATCAAGGTCGACGAGTGGTACTCAAAGGCCGTCCACTTCCAAGTCCAAAATGACTGTGCCCAAACCATTGTTAATCAACACTGCACCCTCATCTCCTACTCCTACCAGTCTTATCAGATCCCCTCCACCTCCACCTCATCTCAGAAAACCCATGATCCTGATGCCATGGACGTCAACACGGTCAACACCCCCAGACCTTCCAAGCTAACTCCTGAAGAGTGAGAGCGATGCTTCAAAGAAGAACATTGCCTATGATGCAGACAGAAGGACCACCACACCAATGCTTGTATCAAGTTCCCCAAGGAACCTCATAAGACTTCAGTTCAACAAGTTGAACAGGTTGACGACAACCTCCAAAACTCCAGACCTGTGACAATGATGATGATGACAACCCTGCTGTTCATCACATCCAATTCACCCTTCCCAAGAAGGATTTGTAGAATGGAGACCTCAACCGATGCGGGACTCTCCTAAAATACAATGTGTAAATGTATCTACTCTGCCTGGTTCAATGCAAATCCCTGTCCAAGTCATTGTCCCCTTGCACATGTTGAAAACTGTCGACACTTGTGCCCTCATCAATAGTGGCACCAACATCTCTTGCATAGATTGGGGTTTTGTTCAGAAAATCAAACTCCCCACCACCTGACTTTCCTCTTCCCTCAATGTCATGAACCTTAATCAAGGACTCACAGACAAGGAAGGAGTTCAATTCACCACTGAACTCTTTATCCACATCAAAGGACTTGCTCATAAAGTCCTCTTCTATGTCATGGATTGTGGTCAACAAAACCTCATTCTTGGCCTTCCCTGGTTAAAAGCCATAAACCCCACCATCGACTGATTCAGCCAGACTCTTACCATCAAGGAGTCCACTAATCAATACAAGAAGCTCTATACACTTCACAAAATCAATGTAAACCAATATGAAACCTGCTTCCAATGGTTCAAACCCTCCGCCCAACTCCCTTGCCATATCCAAGTAGATTCTGTCTATGATGGACAACTCTATGAATACCTTGACTACAAGATGGAACCACAAAACATCTACCATGCTTGTGACAACTACACCATCAACCACTAAAAAGACCAAGGACTGGCTGTGTGGTTGCAACCAGGGTATTGGGTAGATGAGTGTGAGGTTTGGATTTCGTTCCAAGGGATCCCTAGTGGGTCTGGGAAGGAGTCCTGAGTGGAACTAATGAAGTCCAGGCCGTTCAGATGGGTTCTGGAAGTCCGGAGTATTGAAATGGTGATAGGAGTGGTCTTCTGAAGTCAGTTGATATGAACAGGTTGTAAAGAAGTATGGAAAGTAGATGTATTCTGTGAAAGTAAGGAGAGAGGTCTTTGGAAGGTAGATAGGTAGTAGATGGGGGATTTGTCCTTTCCCCTAGACATAGCTAGATACAAGTATTTATAGTCCGGGCATTTCCAGGACTGTATACATATGTCAAACATATGTCAAAACATAGATAAAACATCTATAATAAAAGAATAAAGTTGCTAAGGTAACTCCAAAGCATGGGAAACAGAAGTCCGGAAGACTGGTGTGTGGGAAAGAAATCTGCAGGTAAGTCCAGAGCATGAAAACAGATACCCAGAAGACCAGTGCATGGAAAAGAAGTCCAGAGGACTATGAACTATGGGCAAATAGTCCGAGTGTCCAATACAGATGGAAGGACTTCAGTACAAAGCATCTAAATGATGTAAAAGAATGAAATATAAACCTAGAGCTGCTCAAAGCTCTACAATGCATCATATGATGTGATTATCATTTTATCCCCAAGGGTGATCCTCTCATTGCCAAACTCACAAACTCCACCAAATTCACCATGGCCACAGAAAAAGCAAAATCCAAGGTCACCCTTCCCTTCGAATACTCCAATTTTGCCTCTGTCTTTTCGAAAAAAGCCATGGATCATGTACCCCCCTCTTGTCCCTATGACCACGAGATCAACCTTGATGAATCCTTTGCTCCCAAGGTTGGAAAGATATACCCTTTCTTCCCAGATGAGCACAAGGCTACAGAAGCCTTCCTTAATGAAAACCTTGCCTCAGACAAGATCCATCCCTCAAACTCCTCCCAAGCCTCCCCATTCTTCTTCATCAAAAAGAAGGATGGTGGACTCCATCCCTGCCAGGACTATAGGTATCTCAATGAACATACTGTTCATGATGCCTATTCCCTTCCCCTAGTCTCCGACCTCATTGACAAACTCTGTAATGCCAAGGTCTTCATGAAGTTTGACGTTCAATGAAGTTACAACAATGTCCAAATCAAAGACAGACATTAATGAAAAGCCACCTTTATCACTCATAAAGGACTCTTCGAACTGACTGTAATGTTCTTCAGTCTCACCAACTCCCCTGCCATCTTCCAGAGGTTCATGAATAACTCTTTTCACAATATGATCGCCAAAGGATGGCTCATTATCTACATGGATGATCTTCTCATCTTCTCCCCAATGAGAAAACCCATGCTGAACAAACCAAGCATATCCTCCAGCATATGAAGAACCTCAACCTTCATCTCAAACTTGAGAAATGCAACTTCGCCTCCAAAGAAGTTGAATACCTAGAAATGATTGTCAAACCCAGTCAACTCGCCATGGATCCTGTCAAGTTAGACAGGATTGCATCCTGGCCCACCCCTGAGAAACTTTGCAACATCTGCTCCTTTCTTGGCTTCACCAATTTCTACCACCTTTTCATCCCAGACTACTCCTCTGTCACCTGCCCCCTCATTGACCTCACTAAGAAAACCATCCTCTGGGCCTGGTCCCCTGAATATCAAAAGTCTTTTGACTGTCTTAAGGAACTCTTCCTTGCCCACCCAGTCCTTCAACTCCTCAACCTCTCTGCTCCATTTACTATCGCAATGGACACTTCAAAATATGCCTTCAGCACTATTCTCCTCCAAACCAACATCAATGGGGATTGGCACCCCTGCTCCTACCTCTCCCAGTCATTCTCTCCTGCAGAATGAAACTACAACATTTATGATTGGGAACTTCTCGCTATCATGCGAGCCCTGAAATTCTGGCGCCATTATCTCCATGGCAGTTTCTACCCAGTCCAGGTCTTCACTAACCACAAGAACCTGACCTATTTCCGGTCAGCACAATCCCTCAACCACCATCAAGCCCAATGGCTCCTTGATCTCACCAACTTCGATCTCACCATGATCCATGTCCCCGATAAACTCCTGGCTGGCCCTGATGCTCTCTCTCACTGCCCTGATCTCATTCCCTCCGAAGACACTGACAATGAAGGAGTTAACCTCCTTCCCCCCTCCTTGTTCATCAATGTTGTTGATGCCATGCTCCAGGAGCATATCTCATCTTACTCCAAGACTGACCCTTTTGTCCTTCAAGCCCTCCAATTCCTTGAAGGTACCATTCCTCAGCCTTTCACTCTCGCCTCTCCGATTGGCAGTACAAAGATGGTATCCTCACATTCCAGGGTCACATCTATATTCCCTCTGATGACTCTCTTCATTGTTCTATTCTCCAATATTGCCATGACCACAAGACCACTGGTCATCCTAATTACCTCAAAACCCACCAGCTTGTTGCTGCTGAATTTTGGTGGCCAGGTCTCACACAATACATATGCAAGTATGTCGAAGACTGTGCCTTATGCCAGCAACACAAGGCCAATACCCACCCCACTGTACCCCCCCTTACCCCCATTTGCTTCTCCTGCATCCACCCCTTTCAACAAATCTCATGCAATCTGATCACTGACCTCTCTGAGTCCTCAGGCTTTCACACTCTCTTGGTCGTGGTTGACCATGGCCTTACTAAGGGGGTAATTTTATGCCCAACAAAGAAAACCATCTCTGCTAAAGGGGTTGCATCCCTCTTTTTCCACAAAGTCTTCCTTTAATTCAGTCTCTATGACAGAATCATCTCTGATCAAGGTTCACAATTCGCCTCTGCCTTCACCAAAGAGTTGGGACATGTTCTCAACTACTTCCTCACACTCTCCACCATGTACCATCCCCAGACTGATGGTGAAACTGAATGGGTCAGCCAGAAAGTCAAAACCTATCTCTACATCTTCTGTGGAAGCGACCCCACCACATGGTCCAAACTCATCTCTCATGCTGAGTTCACTCACAATCACCACCCCCACTCTGTCACTGGACAGACCTCATTCTATCTCATGATGGGATATGAACCCCATGCCCTTCCCTCAGTCATCTCCAACTCACATATCCCCACCATCGAAGATCATCTCAAATCCCTTGTTGCTGTCCACAATGAGGCCCTCACTGCCCATGAACTCACTTGCCAAGTCATGGCATCATGAAACCATCACTCCTTCTCCCCTTTCACCAAGGGATCCAAAGTCTGGCTTGAAGCTAGAAACCTCAAACACTTCATTGTCAACCCCAAGTTCACCCCAAAACATGAAGGACCCTTTACCATTGTCAAGGTGCTATATTCCATCACCTATGAACTGTGCCTCTCATGATTGTGGAAAATTCACCCAGTGTTCCATGTGTCCCTCCTGTTCCCCTATCACGAAAACCCTGTACACAGAC
>JBBPMJ010000787.1:0-14278 GCA_038090255.1 Austroboletus niveus | reverse complement strand
ATACTGATGTCCTCCCATTGTACTTTGATCAGCTCGCTGCATCTGGTGAGTTCAGTTCAACTTTGTTTCTGAGTCTTCTATACTGAGACCTACCATGTCCATAAAGTCCAAGCGGTCACATCAAAGGCACATTGTTGCAGGTGCCGTGTAATCTTTTACCACTCAGCCCTATTCATTTTCCATGACAGCTCTGAGTGTTTCATAGACTCGCCATGGAAGGACTGTCTCAAGATTTCAAGTACCAGTTTGATCAATGGGCACGATTTCATGGACCATGCAAGCATCCTGTCCATGTAATCCTTGGTCATGGGCAACGAGTGAGTTTGATCTCCCCCTTCTGAGTTCACTTTGTGGATTAACGATTTTTCTAGGTCCTTGACTTCCGCTGAGCATGCTGGATTGCCCTCCCATCTTTGATTGATCATGTTGAAATGCCATCTCCCACGGTATTGGTCACTGTCACTGAAAGGTCATTTTGGAAGGTATTGCTGATATCATAGTGCAGTTAATGAATGCTTACACATTGTCCCACATGTCCTTAAAGGCACATCGAATGCCTTCGACTGTTGCCTGACCACATTTCTCATGAAAACCTTTGAATGTCATAAACAAGGCAAGAGCCTTGTCAGAACAGCTGTTCGGAGTGCAATCGAAAGCGGTCCGAAACAGTGGGTTTGCATAAGGGTCTTCCTCAGTTGGGATGTCACTGGACTCTGACAGACCTGTCATTTCAGCTTGAGAAAGATGTTTTGTGAGCCATGCATGACCCTGAGCTATGTGCCCTGCATAGTTTTTTCTTGTATTGCTTGACTTGAGGTGCATCTCCTTCCCTGCTTTCTTGAGCTTTTCAATGACTTGCAATGACTTGGAAGGAGATGGTAAGTGCTGTCGCTGAGTCTTTTTTGAAGGTTCCGATGGCAGTGGGCTTCAGTTTGTCTTCATTCAACTCATGTTCGAGTCAGAAGTGAGGTGTAGCCATGGACATAGGCCGTGATGGTGAAGGTAGTCAGCAGATAGTAATGTTCAGATCTGAGACAATGCAATTTCAAAAGCAGACAGTAATGCTCATGGCCTGCAGTCACCACGAGGACAACATGGTACAAAGAACAAGGATATAAAGAACAAATTAAAGGGACATATAGTGTACACAGAGAATGTCGACTTGAGTTAACAACCTGAGGACATGTGACCTATATAATAATATATCTGTCTACAAGTCAATGATCTCCATCTCCCAATCCATCTCTATTCCTGTCGCTGTGAGATCGATGGTGTCATTTGATCCCTGCTCCAGTGACTCATCAGTGGTAAGATCAATGATCTCCAGCAAGAAGGGCAAGTACCTACCTTATCCAGATGCACCATGAAGCAAGCAGCTTCATTCGGAAAAGCAAAGTTGATGACACAAGCAGGAAGTGTCAAGAGCATGTCTTCATCATCTTTTACTCATCAGCTTGAGGTTCCTTCATTGTGAAACAACAGCAGAGCTCTGTCTAGTGCATTGTTACGATTCGCTGAGGGCTCCCTCTTTTTTTTCCCCACTTTACTTACCATGTACACCAATGGACCTTGACCCTCACTGTTCGAGCCCCACTTGGGCCTTTTCTTTTACCATCGTCTTTGCAATACCACTTACTTATTTAGTGTGACTCATCCGCAGTTGTATTACCAACATTTATCCGATGCCATCGCATCCATTCCATAGTGACTCAGCTTCTTCGCGATTCCATCACTTTCTATTGCTGACTCACCTTCTTCCATTAACCTACCCTTAACCACTTGGCTCGCGTATATAAACCTTTGATACTCAGGTGTATTCGCTATCTTAGACCTCCTGCAATTTACCTAGTATCTTGAAGTTGCTCTCAGGTCCCCCAGTCCTTGTCCTACTGTTGAGTGGACGCTCCCTCTGAAACCCTCAATCCATCGCTAGTCCTGCAACGTCCCCAAGACCCGTTGATTCCTCGGTCCTCAAAGGTCCCCAGAACCTCTGCCAAGGAAGACCCTTGAGCAGACCCCCTTCAATTCGACGTTAGTCTTATGCTGGCCTTAGCCTCCCTGTCAAGGAACCCCCTCGTCAGGCCCCCTTGTCCTGTCTGCTGTATAGCGACAGTAAGCCCTCGAACCTCTGCAGGCCTACGCTTGACCATGTCAAGCATAACACAAGTGGGGCTCAAACAGCGAGGGTCAAGGTCCTTTGGTGTACATGGTAAGTGAAGTAAAGAAAAAGAGGGGCCCAACAAATCGTAACATTACCCCCGTTGTATGAGTGAGACTGTGACGAAACTTTAGTAGTCACCTCGATTAGACCCAGTCTCATTGTCATCAGCTTCGGCACTGACAAAGAACTCATAGTCATCTGCTGCCGGCAGAGAGGGAGGAGGAGTAGGGACCCGACAGGGGATCCGGACATTGGGGTGCCATCCAGGTGGGATGGGATGGCTGCGGCATGAGGATGAGGAATGTGAGGAATGGGGGGACTGGTGCACAGACGAGTCTGAGGAGGAGGAAGCGAATGCACAAGGTATCTGTGGGCGCATGGGACATGCGCATTGGGGGTGTCCCAGGGATTGCCTGTGGCAGATGGGACACTGATAGAATGGGCACAGGGGACAGTGATGCCCAAGGCGGTGGCATTGATAACATGCCTCATGGTAGCAAGGGTGGTTGGGGGGGAGCAACCAGACTCCTTGGTTACTGGCCCAGTAGTCATCGGCACGATCTAGGGTGGCAACTTCTTGAGCCAAGAGTGGCTTGGAGGATGCAGATGGGGTGGAGATGTGGTTATTGCCAGTAGTGGCAAGGTTTTGGAGGTATCGATCAATATCGATAATGAAGTCAGTCATGTCCAACTGGTGCATCAGTTGGACAAGGTCGTGTTCCAGGGTCTGGTGGAGACGACGTATGTGGAGATTGGCCAGTGCTTGAGCAGCAGAGGTGGTGGGGGTGGCAGTGGAGATGGCGATGTGGGAGTTTGTCAGGAAGAGACAGTACATGAGGGCAAAGGGGGAGTGGGGTTCCATGTGGGCATCAAGCGCCATGGCAAGACTGGAGTCTCAGAGTTCGGTGGTGATGGCGGTGGCGAGGTCATCATCGAGGGGTGTGGGGTGGTTGGGTAGTGCAGTGGGAGGTATGGACAACAGGAGGCGAGTGGGGCAGTTGGAGATTCGTTGGGCAAGGGGGATGGGTATAGTAGTGGGGACGAGGGGTTCGGGGTGGGTCCAGCTAAAGCCAGGCCATGCGGAGGGGATGCCTTCCACATCGTTGTGGAGGCGCTGGATCAGGGAGGGGGGAGGTACAGGGATAGGTGCGTCATTGAGTTCAAGGGGGTTGTTGGTGGGAGTGGTAGTGGACCAGCCAGCTTCAGTGACATCGGAGGGAACATCGCTGGGCATGGGAGAGGGTGCGGAGAGGGTGATAGACATGATTGTGAGGGGTGTGGGTTTATTTGAGATCAAGGAGATCGAATGACAACGTTTATAGTCATTGAGGAGGGATGCGGAGTTCCTTAGGTTCTGTGCGGGTTCCCAGGAGTCTTCTTCGGCTGTGTATCCCTTCCATTGGATCAGGAAGGAACAGGAGGACGGAGGTCCGCGGTGGTGGATGATTTTCTTGATTTCATATTCTTCATGCCCATCGATAAGGTCAGGCGGTGGGGAGGGGTAGTTCAGTCTGTAAACGGGGTTTTCGTGATAGGGGGATAGGAGGGATGACTGAGGGAAGGGCATGGGGTTCATATCCCATCATTAGGTAGAACAGGGTCTGTCCGGTGACAGAATGGGGGTGGTGATTGTGAGCGAATTCAGCGTGAGGGGTGAGTTTGGACCATGTGGTGGGATTACTCCTGCAGAAGATGCGGAGGTAGGTCTCGACTTCTTGGTTGACCCATTTGGTTTCACCATCAGTCTGGGGGTGGTATGTGGTGGAGAGCATGAGGGAATAGTTGAGAGCTTTTCCTAGCACTTTGGCAAAGGTGGAGGCAAACTGAGGGCCTCGATCGGAGATGATTCTGTCATAAAGACCAAATTGGAGGAAGACTTTGTGGAAAAAGAGCATAGCAACCCCTTCGGCGGTGATGGTTTTCTTTGTGGGGCAGAGAATTACCCCCTTTGTAAGGCCATGGTTGACCACGACCAAGAGAGTATCAAACCCCGAGGATTTGGGGAGGTTAGTGATTAGATCGCACGAGATCTGCTGGAAGGGGCAGATACAGGTGGAGTGGATGGGGGTGAGTGGAGGGACAGTGGGGTGGGTGTTGGCCTTGTATTGTTGACACGAGGCACAACCTTCGACGTACTTGCATACGTATTGAGCAAGGCCTGGCCACCAAAACTCGGTGGCAACAAGCTGACAAGTTTTGAGATAACCAGGGTGACCAGTGGTCTCGTGGTCATGGCAGTGCTGGAGAGATTCATTGGGGGGAATGTAGACACGTCCTTGAAAGATAAGGATGCCGTCTTTGTATTGCCAGTCAGACAGGCAAGACCAAAAGGCTGGGGGAATGGTTCCATCAAGGAATTGAAGGGCCTTGAGGACAAAGGGATCCATCTTGGAATGAGACAAGATGTGCTCCTGGAGCATGGCATCAATGACATTGACAAACAAGGATGGGGGGAGGAGGGTTACTCCTTCATTGTCAGCGTCATCTGGGGAGATGAGATCAGGGCGGTGGGAGATGGCATCGGGACTGGCAAGGAGTTTACCAGGGACATGGATCATGGTCAGATCAAAATCTGCAAGGTTGAGGAGCCAACAGGCTTGTCAGCAGTTGAGGTTCTGTGCTGACCGGAAGTAGGTCAGGTTCTTGTGGTCTGTAAAGACTTGGACCAGGTGGGAGCTGCCATGGAGATAATGGCGCCAGGATTTCAGGGCTCACATGATAGCAAGAAGTTCCCGATCATAGATGTTATAGTTTCGTTCTGCTGGTGAGAACAACTGGGAGAGATAGGAACAGGGGTGCCAATCTCCGTTGGTATCTGTCTGGAGAAGGATTGTGCCAGAGGCAAACTTGAAGGCATCTGTTGCGATAGCAAACAGAGCAGAGAGGTTGGGGAGTTGGAGGACTGGACGGGCGAGGAATAGTTCTTTGAGGTGTTCAAAGGACTTCTGACATTCGGGGGACCAGTGTTAAATCTGGTCCTGTGGAGGTCCAGATACTAATCTCTGGAACGCCGGAGATGTACGGTTTGGAAAGCGACTTTGGCTTCACCTTATGTGGTGCGCCCTTGTTCGAGTCCGCTGTCGCTAATTTACGAGTGGGACAGAAGCCAGAGGGTCGGAGAGTCGGAGGTGAGTTGTCTAGACTCAGGTGAGAGAACGCCGATGCGAGATCAATGGCAGAGGAATAAAGCGGGTGATTAAATCGATATTCGAACTGAGGTCCAAGCTAAGGGTACATGGGTTTATATATGGAGGTCGGAGTTCCGAAGAAGGAAAGGCTAGGGTCGTGCGGAGAATACAAAGGAACTGCTACTGTGCCGGCAAGTCGCACAGCTGGGGCTGTGCTTCCTTGTCCAAGCACAACAGTATGGAATGGAGGCTAGCTAAATAGCGAACAAGGAAGTATAAGAGAATAACGTAAGTGTAATGTACAGGGAAAGAGCATAGGATCAGATATGGAGGAACAGATGAGAGACCGGGGAAGACTTAGCGATGGAATGTTTCAACTCCGGAGTAAGATCACCAGAGGCGGTCGTACAACCTCGGATATGGCCGGAGGGGACTTGGTCGAAATCTGGGATGTGACAACCAGGCCCAGGGAGTGGTTTTCTTGGTGAGATCGATGAGGGAGCAGGTGACTGAGGAGTAATCGGGGATGAATTGCCGATAGAAGTTGGTGAAGCCGAGGAAGGAGCGAACATCACGGAGTTTCTCTGGGGTGGGCCAGGACGCGATCCCATCAAGCTTGATGGGGTCCATGGCGAGTTGACCAGGTTTAACAATCATTCCAAGGTATTCAACTTCCTTAGCAGCGAAGTTGCATTTCTTGAGTTTGAGGTGAAGGTCGAGTTCCTTCATGTGCTGGAGGACATGCTTGGTTCATTCAGCGTGGGTTTTCTCAGTGGGAGAGAAGATGAGGAGATCGTCCATGTAGATGACGAGCCATCCTTTGGCAATCATATTGCGGAAAGAGTCATTCATGAACCTTTGGAAGGTGGCAGGGGAGTTGGTAAGACTGAAGAACATTACAGTCGATTTGAAGAGTCCTTTATGGGTGATAAAGGCAGCTTTCCATTGATGTCTGTCTTTGATTCGAATGTTGTTTTAACCCCATCAAACATCAAACTTCGTGAAGACCTTGGCATCATGGAGTTTGTCGACGAGATCAGAGACTAAGGGAAGGGGATAGGCATCACGAACGGTGTGTTCATTGAGGTACCTATAGTCCTGACATGGACAGAGTCCGCCATCCTTCTTTTTGATGAAGAAGAATGGGGAAGCTTGGGGGGAGTTCGAGAGGCATATCTTGCCCGAAGCAAGGTTTTCGTCGAGGAAGGTTTCCGTGGCCTTGTGCTCATCTGGGGAGAGGGGGTAAATCTTTCCAACTTTTGGTGTGAAAGATTCACCTAGGTTGATCTCATGATCATAAGGGCGTGAGGGGGGTATGTGGTCCATGGCTTCCTTCGAGAAGACAGAGGTGAAGTTGGAGTATTCTAGGGGGAGGGTGACCTGGGGTTTGGCTTTTTTGACAGCCATGGCCAACTCAGTAGAGTTTGTGAGTTTGGCGATAAGGGGATCACCTTTGGGGATGATGCGGTTGACAGTGTAGTTATCGTGAGCCCGGTGGAGGTACTGTGGTTCCATCTCATAATCAAGGTATTCATAGAGGCGTCTGTCATAGACAGAGTCTACCTGAACATGGCAAGGGGGTCGAGGGAAGGGCTTGAACTGCTGGAAACGAGTTTCATATTGGTTCAAGTTGACTTTGTGGAGCATGTAGAGCTCCTTGGATTGGTCAGTGGACTCGTTAATGGAGAGAGTCTGACCAAACCAGTCAATGGTGGGGTTGATGGCCTTCAACCATGGGAGATCGAGGATGAGGTTTTGTCGACCGCAATCCATGACATAGAATAGGACTTTGTGAGTGAGTCCTTCAATGTGACTGAAGAGTTCGGTGGTGAAGCGAACTCCTCCTTTATCTGTGGGTCCCTGGTTGAGATTGGTGACATTGAGGGGGGTGGGGAGTCGGATGGTGGGGAGCTTGTTTTTGTGGACAAAGCTCCAATCAATGCAAGAGATATCGGTGCTGCTATCAATGAGGGCGCGAGTGTCGACGGTTTTCAACATGTGTGATGGTACAATGATTTGGACAGGGATTTGCATTGAGCCAGGCAGCATAGGTATAGTTACACATTGTATTTTAGGAGAGTCCCACATCGGTCGAGGTCTCTGTTCTAAAAATCCTTCTTGGGGGGAAGGGTGAATTGGACGTGACAGACTGTGAGGTCATCGTCATTGTCATTGTCGCAGGTCTGAAGTTTGGGGAGGTTGTCATCGACCTGTTCAACTCATTTGACTGAAGTCTTATGAGGTTCCTTGGGGTATTTTCTGCAGGCGTTGGCTTGGTGGCCTTTCTGCCTACAACGTAGGCAATGCCCTTCTTTGAAGCATCACTTCCGCTCTTCAGGAGTTAGCTTAGGTGGTCTGGGGGTGTTGACTGCATCGATGTCCATGGCATTGGAATCGTGGGTTTTCTGGGAAGGGGAGGAGGTGGAGGGGGTCTGGTACCAGTATGTGGGGGTGGAGTGGGTGCGGTGTTGGTTAATGATGGTCTGAGTGCGATTGTTCTGAACCTGGAAGTGAACGGCTTTTAAGTACCATTCATCAATTTTTGTGGGGACCATGTCCATGAAGAGAATACGGCGGGAAAGGGGAGGAGGAATGCCAGCAGCAAAGTAGTTGATCAGGACATTCTGATCAGGGATGCCTGAGAGGGCAACATTGTTTCTAAACTCAGTGATATGCTGAGTGAGTTCGGGACCATAGGATCCGTTTTTCTTAGGAATGAGGCATTCTGAATGAAGCCAGTTGATGGCCTGATTCTTGGTGTCCTGGTGCTCGAAAGCGCTCTTGAATTTGACGAGGAAGTCGGTAAACGTCCTGAAGGAGTTGGCGGTGATGGCTTCCTTCCAGAAGGTAGAGGCCCAGATGGCAGCTGACCCCTTTTTCATGTAGGACAAGGCGTAGGCGACCTTCTTGTTGTCGTCATCATAAATGGCCTTGTTTATGAGGAGGTAGGTGTGGACGGTGGATAGCCAGGATATGGCATCGGCATAAGAGCCATCAAAGTCATCGGGGATTCTGAGATGGAGTTCAGTGGGTTTGGCCATCATGGCAACTTGGGCTGGGGGTGGGGGCAGGGTAAATGCTGGTTGGTGATTGACTGGGGTTGGAGATGGTGGGGTGGGTACTCTGGGGATACTAAGTGCCGCAGAGAGTCAATGGGTGAGTTCTAGGTCCTCAGGTTGTTGAGGAATGACAAGGTCTTCATCAGTGTCATTGGGGTTCTTCAAAGAGGGTTTGTTGGTGTCCAACGAATCAAGGATTTCCCTCCTCGACGTGAGGTCGGGATAGGGTCTAGGGTTTCTGGGGCAATGGTGGGCAATGGTGGAGGCTTATATGATGATAGCCGATCAAGGGAGATCTTAGACCTTTTGTTACACTCGATGTGGTCAAGCGTAGGCCTGCAGAGGTTCGAGGGCTTACTGTTGCTATACAGCTGACAGGACAAGGGAGCCTGATGAGGGGATTCCTTGACAGGGAGGCTAAGGCCAGCATAAGACTAACATCAGGTGAAAGGGGGGATCTGCTCAAGGGTCTTTCTTGGCAGAGGTTCTGAGGACCGTTGAGGACCAAGGGATCAACAGGTCTTGGGGATGTCGCAGGACTAGTGACAGATCGAGGGTTCAAAGGGAGCATCCACTCAACAGTAGGACAAGAACTAGGGGACCCAAGAGCAACTCCAAGATACTAGGTAAATTGTGGGAGGTCTAAGATAGCAAATACACCTGAGTATCAAAGGTTTATATATGCAAGCCAAATGGTTAAGGGTAGGTCAATGGAAGAAGGTGAGTCAGCAATAGAAAGCAATGGAATCGCAAAGAAGCTGAGTCACTACGGAGTGGATGCAATGGCATCAGATAAGTGTTGGTAATACAGCTGCGGATGAGTCACGCTAAATAAGTAAGTGGTATTGCGAAGATAATGGTAAAAGAAAGGACCCAAGCAGGGCTCAAACAGTGAGGGTCAAGGTCCTTTGGTGTACATGGTAAGTGAAGTAAAGAAAAAGAGGGGCCCAACGAATCGTAACAGGTACTTGAAACTCTTCATTGCATACAAACTCCTTCAATGACTGCTTGTCGGCAACAGATGACAATTACTGAAAAGAAGAAAAAGACATGTCAGCACTTGGATTCTGTGGCCGAACGGTGTGAACTCACTGGCCACAACCCGTTCATGCCCATTGTCCATGTTATGATGAGTCCTCTGGTTCAGGGGCCCCCTAATGTCCTATGAACACCGACCGGAAGTCGCCAATGTCTATATAAAGAGTGTTCCTTCATCGTAGTGAATGTACTCACTCAAAGTAGGTTGTGATTTGCATTTGCATTTGAATAGTCGGACACCCGCTTCTCGAAGAAGCCGGTCTTGCCTTGCAGTGAAATCATATCCATGAAGTCGAATGGATTTGTTATGTTGTATGCCTTTTCATTCTCCAACAAAACAAGCTGGTGATCAGCAACAGACCTCAGTGTATCAGCACATGAGTTCAGAGTTCATTCTGATCAATGCAACGGGCAATGGATCTAAGCCTTGGGTAAGTAAAATATGATATCTAACTTGCAAGACAACTCACCGGTGAGAACTCTTGTTCAATCTCGACAGCCTCTGTGATGACACGCTTCACAACATCTGGATATGGGCGACACTTTAGATGACTGAAAAGTAAGCACGTGAAGTCCATGTGCATTCCCTCATCATGGCTAATGAGTTCATTAGAGAAGGTGAGACTGGGCGTTAGACCACGCTTCTTCAACCAAAAGATGGAGGTGAAGGAACCAGAGAAGAAGATGCTTTCGACTGCCGCAAAAGTGATCAAGCGCTCTGCAAATGTTGAACATTGATCAGAAATCCATCGGAGGGCCTAGTCGACTTTGCGCTTGACACAGGGGATCATGTCCATGGCATCGAAGAGATATTCACATTGTGCTGAATCTTTGATGTATGTGTCGATGAGAAGAGAATAGATTTCAGAGTGAATATTCTCCATCATGATTTGGAAGCCATAAAAGCAGTGGGCCTCGACAGCTTGTACCTCATTGGAAAAGCGCTCGACCAAGTTTTCATTGACAATATCATTGGAAAAGCGCTCGATCAAGTTTTCATTGACAATATCATCGGAAGTGGCGAAGAAGGCGAGACATAGGAGATGAAGTGATGCTCATTGTCATTCAGACGGCTGTTCCAGTCATGGATGTCCTTGGAGAGGTCCATCGCCTCAGTGGTCCGGAGAGTTGCCTCGGCCATCTGTGAAAACATGGGAGATGAAGTGATGCTCGTTGTCATTCAGACGGCTGTTCCAGTCACGGATGTCCTGGGAGTGGTCCATCTCCTCAGCGGTTCAGAAAGACGCCTCAGCCTTCTTGTGCATTTGCCAGATCTGGTGGCAATGTTAGAACAAGTCGTGTGTGGTTTAAATTGAACGAACCTCGTGATACTGTATTGGGAAGAGAACAAACTGGCACTTGGACTCTTTGAGAAGAGGTTCCTTGCCTATAGAACAGTGGTTAGTTGGATGGGAAAGGGGGTAAGGTCCAAACTCACACTGGTAGGTTGATTCACCAACAAACTTGGAACAAAGAACAGCAAGCTTATCTTAGCTCACTGGAGTCTTCACTTTGGGTGTCTGGAGAGACAGAGCATTTCTTGTCACCGACAAGGCACAGTTTCGAGAGGAAAAAACTAAGGAGAAGGTGGCAAGAGCCTGCGCAGCCTAAAGAAGATGTGAGAGGAGAGAGGGGGCAGGGAAGGAGACAGACCTTCATGTTTTGGGGTAAGAAGTGGAGAGGCCAACTTGGAATGAAGAACACCAAGTTCGTCTTCCTCGTCAGACTCTCCAATTAGGGTGTCTGAGGAGACGGGGCATGGTATTGAAAACAGAAACAGCTGCAATATGTCGGAGAGTCAAACACCGACTGTCCAGCGACAAAAAAATCACTCACCCGAGTGGTTGGACATCACCAGATCATCACTGAGAGCTAAGCAAGTCCATCATGATACCGAGCAAGGATGGCCTGAGCACCAACTTGAGGCTGGTTGGTGGATGCAAAGGGCATCCATAGCTTACCTCAGCAACCTAAATCCGGCAGGCATCCATGTTCTGGGGAGGCTGAATGCCCAGAATGCACATCATGACCGAATTTGGTGAGATCAATACGCTCGAAAATTTTAGAGGACAGAGAGATACCTTCAGCGAGCGTGTCCCGAGAGATTTGGAGAGAATGGTGGAGTTGTCAAAGCAGGAGGCAAGGGATGAAGTGAGTAAAGTCAATAAAGTGCAAATAAATCAGATAAACAGAAAAATTGGCCCCAAACATGGCTGCTGATTGGACAGAAGCCTATGTTTGCACAAACGTGGGCTGTGATTGGCTGCAGCGAGTCAGCTGACCTCATCATCAGAATCACCTCCCAGCTTGGCACTGGGCAACCCAAGCGAACCCACCGGTGACCTGGCTCATACAGACACAATCGCACTCGACGCCATCCCCTTCTGCCCATCTCATTTCATTCACTGGGCTCTTTTTATTTGCCTTCACACTGGCCGGTCAGACGACTCACAGAATCATGGTATGTGGCACCCAAAACGAACAAAATTTTCCTTTTCGGCCCTCCCTGGGAGCGCTGAGCGTCCCCATCCGTCGTTCTCCCTCGCTGTGGCGGTGAGAGAAAACAGTTGAAAGGGATGGGCGGGTAGGCATGGCCCCTCACTCACCTGGCTAGGGCGGGTGTGCACTGCCACTTTCCATTTACAGTAACTGAGTGAAACCTGGGGTTCTCCGGTGGATCACACTCCCTCGTCTGGGCACTGCCACTGCCCATGTTTTTTGAATTAAAGGGACTTAGGCGGCTGTGTGGGCGCTTGATTGAATGCCAGCGCCATGTGGCCACCACATGACTTGGGATTCCTGGATTCCCTGTCCTCCCCCTGTGTCAACTGCCATAAATGGCAAGGGCATCGAATCCGCACACATGTGTGTGTGACGCCATGATGCTGTGCTGGTTCAGTCCATTCGTCCCGACCTGAGAGCTGGCAGAGCAGGCAGAGTGCGAGCGTGAGTGTTGTGAAGGTGTGTATCCATCGTGATGGCAGGCCTGATGGGGGGAAGGGAGGAGGGGGATCAAATGAAATCCGTTTGGAGAAGCAGGGGATTTCAGGGTGACAAAAGAGAGACTCGGAACTAGAAAAGAAAAGAAAAAGTAAGAGACAGACAGAGACTCCGACTCGGAGGCAGGAGGAAAGGATGGTCAAATGAGCAACTCGGAGGTGGTGGTGGTGGCAGAGCGAGAGTGACTCACTGTTTGTATGGTCTGCAGCAAATGAAGTAAAGTCAGCTGTGAGAGGAACTTGTGACACATGGTTCGAACAGTGAGGTGAAATCAAAGCGGCCGTCAGTACCCAGTCCAATGGTTGGCAAAGATGCACTCAGGGATGACATGTCCTAGTATTAAAGGCCGATGCTACTATTGTAGGTTACAATACATTGGATTAGAGTACACTACTACAAAACTCACTCTCACCAAGTTGCACAGTGCCAAGTGGCTGCTGGACTTCATTGACCCGGAATGCCAGCAGTGGGAGGCTGTTGATGCCTGCTGGTTTGTTGAGGTAGCCATGTCACTCTCTCACCTCGCTCCTTTCACACAACATTGATCACATGAAGCAGAGCTGTGTGACCCCACTCCGCCTCAGGATAGGCAGCCAGAAAGCGAGTCTCGTCCAAGTAATAGCTGTAAATAGACAATAGCGTGCGAAGCCGAATGTGAGCTCAGGCTCAGAACAAAAGCAAAAAAGAGAACAGACTCACATGTCAATGAACTCAAGAGCGATGATTGCTCACTCGAAATGCTTGGATACAAATGTGTTGGAGTTTTATCGTACTGTGGCTGTGCTCCGCTTGTATTACCTAATCATGTTCAGTTTGTTCTGCCGTGTCTGCTTCATCTCACCTCAGTGACTTATACATATCACTGAGGTAAGACTCCTTATCCCCAGTCTCCTAGACACTTACTTATATTATCATAGTGATACCTTGACAGGTACATACTAATATATAGTGACTTATACATATCACTGAGTGATACCTTGACAAAATGTGCTGTTGACTCCCTGTGTCCACTCAGGTGGCCACTCATGGAGGGATGTGTGCAAGCCAAGGCTGGGGTCACCCTTCATCCAATGCTTGACAATGTCCTGCCACGAGTCCTTCTTGGGCCGCCATACTCCATCAGGACCAAGAACGGGGATGTCGGAAATGGTAAGACCAGCCTTCAGGAAATGACCATGGACTTGAGATGACGAGTGGTGGTGAGCTGGAGCTGCTGGACAGGACAGTTGTGTGTTGATGATGTTTGACTGTGGGGATGAGTTGAAGGGCAGCTGTGGTGCCAATGTGCGAATGCACCATGAGGAAGTGAGTGTTGCTGGAGGTAAGAGTGGTGTATTGGCACCCATGGGAGCAGCAAGTTAAAGTGTGCCATTGCACTGACTCAGTGGGGGAATTCTGATTGTCAGCAGCTGGCTCGAGGAAGGCTGGGAGGAAGGAAGGGGCCATGGCTGGTGGTAGTTGGCCTTATTGATAGTATTGATGAGCTGATTGACTGCACCAGCCAGCAGACCTATGTCGCTGCGCATTTCTTGCATGTCCCTGTGGATGTTGTTGGTGATGGATGCCTCAGCTGTGTGAGTCCAAGAGTCCATCTGAGCTCTGAGTTGATGGACATTGTTGGTGATGGACTCATGAACTGCACAAAGTTCTTCAGTAGAGACAGGCTGCACAAGCATGGCTTTGCTCATGAGGGAGTCATTGGTGTCATGAGAAATCGGTGCTAATGCATCACAGTGGTCAGTTTTGTATGAATGCAGCTCATCAACGAGGTATCTGATCAAAGTGTCGTGCTGTGAGTGGGGTTCAACAAGGAATTTTGCATTGTCTCAAATTGGTGTCAGCTTACATGCTCCTGTTCAGCCCAGCCACCCCACCAATGGATGCATGCCAAT
>JBBPMJ010000786.1:0-14316 GCA_038090255.1 Austroboletus niveus | reverse complement strand
AAATGCTGCTGCTCTTGCTCCTGCCATTGTTGCTGCTGCTCTTGCTCCTGCCATTGTTGCTGTGCTCTTAAAGCATATAAACACTGTTGTTCCTGCTTCTGCCATTGCTGCTGTACTCTTAAAGCATGTAAACATTGCTGCTCTTGTTGCTCCCATTGCTGCTGCTGCTGTTGATGATCCATAGCATCATGAAAATTGATGGTGTGCTGATAGGATGATATAAACTGAGCAGTGGAAGCAGAAACAACAGGAGCAAGAGTAGAGGATCCAGGAAAAGAAGGGACCTGAGAAATAGAATTGTTGACAACTTGATGTTGTCTCTGCTGGTGGCATTGTCGATGATCATGGTTAAAACCAGCCAGTAATCAAGCAGTATAATCAATACACTCAGAAGAGTTTGAATTGTTCATTGAGGGTCCAGCTGGAGCATGAGAAGGTTGACAATGCACTGGTGGAGAGCTCAAAATATGCTGCTCATGCTCAGCTTGGCGAGCAGCATTCTGAGCACGCTGAGGAGAAGTCAGAGGAGTAGACCTATATCAAAGTATGAATCAAAATCAGTTATATAGCTGTTATTACAAAATGAAACTTACATGATATTCAAAAATGAAAAAAACAGTTTCCTGACTTATACAAAGAATTTGATGACCAGTAGATGTCTTCTTCACTTGGGTCTCCAGTCAATAGCCACTCTATCTGGACGATACCCTCGCTTATGCAAATCTACTCTTTAATGCAGAGTATTATGACGTGACATCACAGGTAATCACATGAACCTGGGAACCAGATGTATTGAGTATCCCTCCTTGCTGGGTCAATGTCACCACAGAACCACCCCTAGTGCACTATGGGGAACAGCAACCTTATTCTTATTTATGATAGCAGACAACCCTATATGCAGCAGTGAAAACTGAGTTGCTTTCTCAGGGACTTTATGTGCCCAACAGGCAAAGTGCAATGCCAAACTCCTTAACCCTGGAGTGCAGGTATATGATCACTATCTTCGAATATTGATCATAACTAAAGTGAATTGATTGCTTGAACACTCACCAAAGACAGGAATGATCAAAAACCAGGCCAGAAAGACCTTATCAGTAAAGATCTATGCTGATCAAGATTGCTTGAATAAAAACCAGGCCATCAGTAAAGATATATGCTGATATAGGATCAAAACACCTACCTTTGTAGTGCAATTGAGCAAACCAGGCAAAATCTGAGTGAAAAGTGAATTTTTGGAGATTTTTTAAAGAGTTATTGGTGGAGATATGATGGTGGAGTGAGTTCAAGGGCAAAATGCAGGGACGACAGGTAGAGACAGCCAAAAAAGGCAAACATGTGGGATTTGGCAAGAGAGGCAAGTGAAGCGTGCAAGCAAAGAAAAAGCGAGAGTGCCAAAATAGGCATCAGATTGATTTCAGACTTCACCACCACCCGTTAACTTATTGATGCATATTCCAGGTCAAGTTTGTATATGTCCCATTGATCTCTGGTACAATGAAAAAGCTTTCTGCCATAGTGGTAAATCATCACCATCCAACAGTGGTCATAGAGGAATACCTATCCACAGATGCTCATTGTCCGAGGCCAGGTTCCCTCATTTTTCACATCTAATGCTTGGCCAGCATTAGGAATGGACTTCCAGGTCATAGTTCCATTGGGCTGCACTTCAACCATGATGTGCTAAAATGTAACTTCTTCAATGGTTGCATTGCCATGAAAAGACACTGTGAATGGATCATAGGGTATGAAAAATATCTTCAAGTCAGAGTATTGCAAAACTCAACTTGGTTGTCCTGGATCCAGTTGGCCAGGGATACAGCTGTCGATAGTGGATATCTGGAAATACATGGCAATATAGTTACAATAGATTCTTGTCTTTTTTTAAGTACAGTTTTTACAATTGTGATCTTGGATACAGATAGAAGATAGTTTTAACAATAGTCACCTGCCTAGCAACACATCACATACTCCATGACAACAATGATTGTGCCCACCTGATGACATCTTTCGTTAATCCTGCATTCAAATTATTCAGAGTGACACCTTGTCAGAAAGGACAGAGACTTACTCAAAATAAAGCCAAAACAACAACATAACCTGAAGTAAAGTTCCATTGCACATAGTGTGACAGAACCCAACCTGGTTCTACTCTTTCCAGGCTAGTACTTGTTACGATCGCTCTTTTTCACTATTTAAACTCGCTTATGGCAGGAGTCAAACTTCTAATCTCCTCTATAAGGAAAACCCCTATTGGCACAAGGCCACTGGGACTTAGTCGTTTTCCATCATAACCTATCACATGACTGCTTACATCAGCAGTCTAGACCACAAGTTATGTGACTTGTCACATGCACAGGGCTAGACCCTTATTTCTTATCTATGATGTCATAGTGACATCACACCTCATATTTTACATAAGTTATGCTTCTTACTTCTTTCTTTCATGGACATGCTTCTTTATAACTCATGCTTTCTTATCAACCAATCATGTATTTTCTCCTTATCATGGTATAATGTCTTGTTATGGTATTTACACAAACATGTACATATAGTAGAATAGTATATAAATCCCAGGGCTTCAAGGCTGGAGTCCCCAGCTTTGAAGTCTTGGAGATTTCCTCCTATCATTGCTCATAAGGATCCAAAGGGATCATTACTCTTTATCCAAGGATCAAAGGACCATTACACACCTCTCTACTGCAGGGCATTAGGAGTTGTTTCAGTACTTGTGGTTTCTGAATAAATCCAAGCAGAAAAGTGAGGATAACATCAGAAGGGGTCAAAGGTAATATCCAGGGCAATATTCTGGCAATGGACCATGAAAGATACCTTGCCATTAATGTCAAATATGTACTTGATAGAGCCTGGAACTGCTGGAAGACTGTCTCGCCACCAGTATGGTAGATGATCAGACTGTAACCAACATGCATAGAATTTCTAGCATACACAACCCCATTCATGGAATACCAAGCATGGAGCACAACCCTGTGTTGAGATACTAATGGATGTAGATCAATCAGAACTGAGCAAGGCCAAGAATGTTGGAATTCTTCTTCATGCTCCGAATTGCCTAAAGGAGTAAAGGCCTTGCGAAAGTGTCCTTGGCACTCTTTAATTGCAGAAGGACATTTCTTAAAAGCCAGCCAGGCTTTAAGCTGAGCAGCTTGGACATAGGAACTGAGAATTATAGATTCCAGCTGGCCTATGCAGATCACTATTATTCATTAACTATTTGCAGATAAGCCAGTATGTATCAAATTTACTATTCATTGAGAGACATTGCAACTGACCAATTAACTGTTCAAATGGAAAGCACCACCATGAATGTACAGGGCCAAAAGAGAGGAGGAATTCATGGATATGGATAGCCATGTGACCATTTGTACAATAAGTAGTGGAAGGATGCACAGTCTTCAGCATTGACAGCCAAGTAGCCATATAAGACTGGTATGCAAAGGCACACTCCTTGGTCATCAATCTAGCATATGCAATGTGAACTGCAGAAACAAGGGCCATAGTGTGATTCAAAGCTTCATGCAACTGAAGTGCAATGGCACTAGACTTGTGAATTGTGTCATCTCTCCATAGACTCACCAGGGCAAGTGGGAGATATACTGTAATCATTGTGCGCCATTCATCTGCTTTCAAACTACCTGCACCTGATGATCCAAAGTTGTGAGGCATACTCCTCAGCCAAGAAGGGAGTGTCCAACATCCATATTACAGACCATATTCGCTCAAGAACTTTGTGGGTTTCATACTTGGCCAACTGTTGAACACTGGACCAAGGTTTCCCTTTGCACTACTTAATCATTAGACAGCACAAATTAGAAGAACTGAGAGGAAATTTACTCATTCTACAAGAGTATTTACCCAGTTTGTCTTGTATATCCAGCCTTTCAAGGACGGTCGGCAGCACAAATCCTTGACAACAAACTGTAACAATGTCATATTCTTTCCCATGAGTCACTTAGTATGGGAATTTATGTGATCATCAATTCATGTTTCCTGACCACCATCTTCCACATTGAGGTCAATAACTGAGGCCATAAGCAGCATATGAATGCTCTTCACTTGCTTAACCTCCTTAGCTGAAATGTTGTCTGTATTGTTACGCTTGCGCAATGTCTAGTCCCAGTGTGTCCTCAAAGGCGACACAAGGTCCTGTAGATCGAAGGGTTCTCTGCTGAGACTCGAGACTCAGGCAGGATTAGACTAAACACTGCGTATAATTGCACAGATCTAGCTGGGGAATGAACAGGATAACTACTAACTATTTATACATGTCAGAACCATCTCGGAACAGAAGAGTGATGGGACAGGACACATGGTATACTACAACGGCCTTGTGGAGTCAATGATAAGAATGAGATGACACTGCCATCAAAAGGAAGGATGGCAGGAGGAGCGGAGGTCCATGACGAAAGCAGCGTTAGAGACACATGGCAAGAGTTTATGAAAGCGGAAGAAGGGAAGAACAGGGCGAGTCCAGAATGGGAATCTCCATATAATCATATGGAGCATAGTCTTTGGGGAATAAGGTCCAGTAACATTCCAGGGATAGTCCATCCTCAGATCTCCACTCCAGAGGAGTAGAAGTGAGGGGTTCTGATGGTCCTGGATCCTCAAGGCCCTCGGAATCATGCTTGCTCATAACATATATTAGGATCGGGGGTTCGGAACTGGTATGCAAAAGCAGGTGATGGTATGTCAGAAGTATCAGCAGAAGTAGTGGTAAGGTGGAGGACGTTGCAGACATGGAAGCTAATGACTCCTTCAAGAATACAGTGCATGGCATCAACCATCAGTTGACAAGCTGGATCCCAGTATGGCAACTTCCAAAGTGGTGACCAGTGTACCCCGTTCTTGGCAAAGAGTTTCTCTTGCTCTACTGCAGAGCCTGCATTCCTGTAAGCCTTTACCTGATGTCGTAATGTATCCCTGTCTCATAGCTTCCAGCAATCTGAATCGAAATCTACTCTTCCACGAGTCTTAAGATCATTGCAATGACAGACACTGCAGTAAAAAATAGCTTGAATGTGCAGCCATTTGAGCTGCTGGAAGGTCGCAAATAACACAAATAACAGCAGACCAGACTACTTGACCCACAGAATTAAGGGCTGTGTGGTTGAAGTAGATCCTGTATTCCCAGCTGTCCACAAAGTCATTAATTAAGGGGTCCAGAAAGTAGTTGAGTTGATCACCATGAGGCTCATCGGAGCCAGGGACAATCCCTGCAAGGTACATATTCTCGGGTTTGTAGCAAACATCCAACAGAAGGTTAAGACAGGCACAGGAGATGACTCCACACAAGGTAGTAGCACCCCATACATGAATGCCTTCCACGTTGAAGAAATTGACATTAAGAGAAAAGGCAAGGTAACCCTCTCCCCTTCTGTTGACGAAAAGAGTAAGGTGAACAACCCTCAAAAGACCTCAGAAATTCTTCATCCCAAACATCCTGTGAAGTGGAAGATAGTGGCCGACAATTACTGACAAGATCCATGAGCTGATCACAAGGTGCATTGATGAGGGCTTCAATTTCGGGTCTGGAGAGAAGGCTTGCCACAAAATCATGGAAATGGTGATAGACATATGGCTTGATGGGGGTGTGACCTGATGATGACTGCAGTAAGGGTTCATTACAGATAGGCAGCCACAGCTTTGGTTTGTTATCGCAATGACTAGGGTACTCTGGAGTAGCTGATCTGGGTTTGAATATAGGCCTGTGGATGAAGTTGCAAGATGGACAAGTAGCAAACACAGTCATCCCATGGTGAAGATTGAAATGAGACAAAGCACCACGAATAGTTGTTGGAACTTGTGCTATGGTAGATTCCCCAAGGGTAGATATACTCCCATCCACTGGATTCCGAAATGCAAGCCAAAGCACCAGAGATATGAGCCCCATGATAAGATCAGATGCATGTTGACTGATACCAAGAATGACAGTACAGAGTACTCCCAGAAATAGAGACACTTGAGCAGCTTCATTGCAATGATCAACAGGGCAGTGATAGTGGTGGTCTATGATCACCCACATTATTAGTAGCCACCTGTGATCTAGCACAATGTGTACATACTACAATTAAATCAAATAGCTTCTTCATAAACATTTCTCACTTGAGGCATTCATGCTGTGATAGTTGATAGGAGCTTCTCCATGGTAATGATTAAGGTTTGCTTGCGATCGTGCACAGAGGATTCACAGCAGTTAACACACTCCAGTGCATCTTTGAGAGTGAGAACCTCTTGCAGAGTTGTCTGGAGCAATGAAGTAGATACTGATGTAGCAAGCAACATGGATATGATTTCCATGTGGGATTCAATGGCATCCAAGCACATGTGAGCAACAGCTGTATGCTGGTCATGTTTTGCCTTGGATACATTGTGTGCTCCATCTTGGACAGAACAACCAACTGGAGTAGTTGTGATGTGTGAATTAAATGCAGGAGTTGATGACTGGCTAGGGCTCTCAAGTGTCCCAGGGGAGTGGTGAGATACCATCCTCTGTGGCTGTTGTGAGTTGCAGTGGAATGTGAGGTGAGCCATGCTCATTGCAATATCATGGACAAAGGGAACAGATACCCTGGGCAGACAAGGTTTATCAATGTGCTGCTGAAATTCCTCCCAGGATGACCACAATTTGCTGGGTTGGGAAGTAGCATCCAGACCATCATCAGTGAGTGTGAAGCCAAAGATGCAAGCACTGATAGAATCAATGTTGCTAGGCTGTGAAGTATCATGAAATCCATCATCAATGGGCATGGAGCTAAGGGTAGGAAGTTGCAACTTTGCTTCAGTTAACATTCTGACTGAGCGCAGACACTCATTCGGAGAGCAATCAAGAGTTGACTGGGCACATTGGAGATGAGCAGACTTGTGGGAGAGGGGTATAGATTTCCTGCATGGGTTGCGAGAAATTCCCTGCATATCAATCTCACAATAGTAAGGACACTGACAACAAAAGGTGGTATTTCTAGAAGGCATTTCTAATCAATTCAGTCCGTAAGATTGATGTTTCAAGTGTACCAAAGGAGAGCCTATCTTGGGCCACTCAAGGTGGGTTGGGAAAGTCAGCTAAGAGGCATTTGTGGTGATTGAGAGTCCATGCATGTGAGGTTATGGGTGGTTGGTGCAGTGACAGGTAAATTTTAAATATTGAAGAATACAAGGTCACCTGATAAACCAATTTGGCTACGAGGGCAGCATTGTAAGCAGCACAACATGCGCCAAAGATGAAAATAGGCTAGAAGATAGGGAACATACAAATGCTCTCCGATGTTGACCATCAGGAAGTGAGGCCCAGAAGTGATGGCAATCACCACCTGGTGCAAGGGAATGAGATGCTACAAGAAGGATTACTGCCCACAGTAAACCATGAGCAATAATGAGGTGCTGCGAGTGGTAAAACATGTGAAATGAAGGGACCCTGCCCATAGCAAACTGCAGACAGTGAGAAGGAGATGATCCCTGATTTTCAAAGCAAGATCTAGGAGTGATGGTAATCATCGCCTGTCACAAGGGGATGGAGACACCGCAAGAAAGGATACTGCCCTGCAGTAAACCATGGGCAATGAGGGGTACTGTCCACAGTAAACTGCAGACAGTGAAGATGAGATGCTCCCTGGTGTTCAACACTGGGGAGTACAACAGAGAGTGTGGATCTGAGACAATGTTTGGACTTAGGGTGAGTGTCATCCACATATTTACATAATACATTGCGAATTTGGGATACCACCCATACCATCAATCCTGATGAAATTCCCCTTGCTCCCCAGTGTTGAACACTGGGAAGTGTCTCCTTTCCATTCCCACTGTCCATGGTTTACCACAGGCAGTATCTCATTGTTGCCTGTGGTTTACTGCAGGCAGCATCTCTTAGCGATGATCACCATTACTCCCTGCCCATGGTATACTGTGGGTAGTGTCTTTCAGACTTTACTGTGATACCATCTTGGTCCATCCAGCTGTTCCTCTTCTAACTGCCCATGGTATACTGCAGATAGTATCCTACAGACTTTGCCATAGTTTTACCCTGATATTGACTTGCAACAATCACCATTGCTCTTCAATTTGTTATCTATCTTCCTATCTATGCAGTAATAGAAAATCTGTTGTACTCAACAGTCTTCTGCATAATCCCCCACTATCAAATACCAAGAACTATTTGTGCATCCAACACTTCTCAGGTGACTGTTCTCTGATTATTCTACCTGCAAAGGGGCAGACAATAGCACAGTTTATCTGGTATGTTCTCTGGCAATATACAAGGGCAATATACAAGGGCAATACAATTGATACTACAATGACAGCATATCTTTGTATTTCCCATGCTATTGTTTCATCCACAATAGGAATTGCCATATATCCCTTAGTATGAAAGTTGCTGCTTGCAACAATACTCTGCCAACTCTCAGTGTTTCTTTCCTCAATCATCCATGTGCTGATCACTTGCAGATATGCCATCACCTCAGGCTCTATTGACACCTGTTTCAGCCTTTGTTGAGCCTAGTCCACCTCTCCCACTGGTTCCTCTACTCTCATTGCATATTGATTTACAATTGAAAGCAACTGTCATGCTCTGCTCTCGTGAAGATTTGCTTTTCTTGCTCACTGCTTCCACTTCCTTGTGCCCTGGTTCTGCTCACTGCTGTACACCAGCAGTTGCTAGGGCTTCCACCCTGCATCCTGTATCTAAAGCCTCTCATTCTCTCCTGAGTGTCACCAAGGATGAAGATGATGCTGTGTTGGATGCAGGCACATCTGAGTCATCCCTGATGTCTTTGGAGTCCATGGACAACAAAATACCAAAGCCTGATGGGGAACCTGGAAGACCTGGGAGGGGAGGTTATAACCTGGGGACTCAGCTGGCCATGGCATCATGTTTTTGAAGCTCAAGGTATATTGCACCCTGATAACCATGTACTATCACTCATGACACATGTCAGAAATTTGTCCACCGCTCAATCAAAAAGCATCTTGATACTACCAAATGTAAATATCTCTAAAGCAATGATGTAATATGATTAGTGATACAGGAGATAAAGTATCCTCACCCTGCTACTGATGCTCTGGATATTCATTCAATTGACAGGCATCCAAAGCATTTCTGGATCTTGAGGATTACTCCTCATGTTGGCCTGTCCAGGATATTGTTTAGATGCACTTGAAGTATACTTCAGGGAGGGTGAGGTTGTCACAATGCATGGAAGTGGCAAAGGTAAAGGAAAGGAAGAGAGCTTGACTTAGGGTATACTTTACTCACATTTCAACTTGCACCTTGCTCATAAATCTATTTATAACCCATATTGGATGAAGCGACAAAATTTAATGTGTGATCACAATGAGTAGCAGACATATGAGAGTACATAATACAAAGTCCAGTGTGAAATCACAGTACATAAGTAGCAGACAGGTGGATAGGACATCAAAGAAAAAAGAAAAGAGTACATATACAATGCTAATCATGTATGGACAGCAAGCCAGTTCTCAGCAGCCTGCACAGCATAGTTGCATATCCTTCATGTGTCCTTATGGTACTTCAATGCATTCTGCCATTCTGCAGCCATATGGTAAGGAGGGGCACCCATCCCATCATATTCACAAATTCTCTGTAGATGTTTCTGATACCAAATTTCATCATCCATGGATCAATAGCCCACATTCAGACCACAGAGTTCCCATGTCAACTGTTTTGACCACCATGAAACATCAGCAGTCTGCTCCCAATTGTGTTACACTTGCACAACGTCTAGTCCCAGTGTGTCCTCAAAGGCAACACAATGTCCTATAGAAGTCTTAGGGTTCTCTGCTGAGACTCGAGACTCAGGCAGGATGAGACTAAACACTGCATATAATTGTGCAGATCTAGCTATGGAACATACTGTTATGCTTGCACAACGTCTAGTCCCAGTGTGTCCTCAAAGGCGACACAATGTCCTATAGAAATCCTAGTGGTTCTCTGCTGAGACTCGAGACTCAGGCAGGATGAGACTAAACACTGCATATAATTGTGCAGATCTAGCTAGGGAATATACAAGACAACTGCTAGCTATTTATACAGTTCTGGAACCATCTCGGAACGGAAGGATAATGGGACAGGACACATGGTATGTTACAACGGCCTCGTGGATCAATGGTAGAAATGGGATAACACTGCCCTCAAGAGGAGGATGGCAGGAGGAGCGGAGGTCCGTGACGAAAGCAGAGTTAGAGATACATGGCAAGAGCTAAGAAAGCGGAAGAATGGAAGAACAGGGTGAGTCCAGAATGGAAATCTCCATATAACCGTATGGAGCATAGTCTTTGGGGAGTAAGGTCCAGTAACATTCCGGGAGTAGTCCGTCCTTGGGTTTCCACTCCAGAGGGGAGAAAGTGGGGGGTTCTGACGGTCCTGGATCCTCAAGTCCCTCGGAGTCGTGCTTACTCGTAACATTACCCTCTTCTATCTGTTGAAGACCCTCTTCAACTCCTAAAGTCTCCTCCTGCAGAATCTCCATCATTGAAGATGACATTGTCATCATTGAAGTCTTCTGGGTCGAAGCATTCAGCAGATGAGTGTCCCATTCTGTTACAGGAGGAACATTGGTTGGAGGGGCATTCTCTCTGGATGTGTCCCGGGGCTTTGCGCTGGCAGAAGGGGCAAGTGTAGATGAGGCAGTCAGGTCACAGATGCTTGATACTTCTGCATTGGAAGCATGTGAGTTTGTTGGACTTTCGAGTCCTGCGAGTTGGTCCCAGAGTAGTTCTTGAGGGGATGGGAATGGGTTTGGGGGATGGTGCTTCTTTCTGTTTTCCTTTTTCTTTTCCTCCGACTGAACTCGTGCTCTGTCCCTCACTTCTTTCAACTGATGATACAGACTTCTTCAGGCCATCTTGAACAGGTAGAACTTGGGGGGTCTGGAGGAGGGAGATCATGGCCAATCCTTCTGCCATTTGTAGGGCTGCATCTTTAATTATCCTCTCAGCCATGGCGATTCCTCCAAGCAATGGTCCAGTGCTTCCCATGATGGGAGGGTTCCGGGCGTGGCTGGTCCCGTTAAGTTTCTTGATGATGGGGGTGAAAGAGGGCGATATGGCAAGGTGGTCATGGGCAAGGTCCAAGAGGTAGTTTTTCCCTTGTTCTTCAGTGAGGGATCGGAGGAGTGGTCAGAGGTAGGGAGCCAGAGCAACTCTGGAGAAGGTATTAATGATTCTGAAGATGCCAAGGTCTGCGAGGGTTTGGCAGATTTGGATTCGTCCCTCAGCCAGAGAGTGTTCGATTGCATAATCGAGAGATTCTGCTGATGTTGGATTTCTTTGAGCTCTTTCATGATTGAGTCTGACAGAGAGTGAGAGTCATTGAAAGGCTGCGATAAGGGGGGGAAGATGGATGCTTCGTCGTAGAGAGGGTGTGAGACGAGGTAGTGGTAGAGGGCTGGGCATTCAAGGACCGATACCAGGAGGATGTTTTGAAAAATAGGGAGAAGTCAATGTCCTCGGACAGGAGGTAGTTCAGGAGCGAAGATTCCGGACATGAGAGAGGGTATACAGGGGGTATGAAGTCTTGGGGATTCATGGGGGGTTTCAAGGGAGTATTCCTGAGGTGTGGTCATTTGTTCTGGGGTTTTTCAGAGTCTCCTCGATCGTTTATAAGCCTCCAAAAGTTCCAATCCGTTTCTGAGGTTGGATTCCAGTTCCCATGTGTCATCACCGGAACCATATGCTTTCCATCGGATGCGGAATTGGCGGGCTCCCTTCTTTCCCCTATGGGCCATGATTTTGTCTATTTCCCATTCCTCTTCTCCGTCTATTAGTTCCGAGGTAGGTCGGGAAAAGTTGGTTCCATGCTCCCAGGTTTCCACATAAGGGGTTAGTAGGCTGGCATGGAACATGTTGTGGATTTTCCATGTTGGGGGGAGGTGGAGCTGGTAGACTACAGGAGAGATTACTTTTTCAATTTCGAATGGTCCTTCACGTTTGGGGGCTAGCTTTCTGGCTGGGTAGTTTGTTTTCAGATTGGTCACTTCCAACCATACTTTATCTCCAATCTTCCATGGGGTGAATGTGGATCTCTTTCGTCTTTCCATAAACATTCTTGTTCATTCATGTGCTGCCAGTGCCTCTTTTCAAGAGTCTTCCAGTTTGGTTAACCTATTTTCCAATTCCGGAACAAATGTTTTTCCGATTGGTGGGTAGGCTCGGGGTTGGTATCCCATGATCAGTTCGAATGGGGATTTCCGAGTAGAGGAATGGGTTGCTATGTTGTGATGAAATTCGGCTAATGGAAGGAGCGGAACCCACTGATCCGCTGATCCATTGCAGAAGATCCGGAGGTAGGTTTCAAGTTCCTGATTCATTCATTCAGTTTCTCCATCTGTTTGGAGATGATAGGCAGAAGATAGGGCAACGTCATACTGGAGTAGTCATGCTAGTTCCCTGGCAAAGACAGATGCAAATTGGGGGCCCCTGTCTGAGATGATTCTGTCATGGAGACCAAATCTTTTAAACACATGGTCAAAAAAGAGTTGGGCAATTCCTTGTGCATCAATGATTTTGGAGCAAGGGCAGAAATTTACCCCCTTCGAAAGGCCATGGTTGACCACAACCATAACAGAGTCAAATCCAGAGACAGGAGGTAGTCCCGAGATAAGGTCAACAGAGATCTGTTGAAAGGGTCGAGACGCAGACGAGTTTAAGGGCATCAGAGGGGGGGATGTAGGGTGGGTGTTTACTTTATTGGCTTGACAAGTAGCACAACCGGTGATGAAGCATCATAGAAATTTGGACATTCCTGGCCACCAGAAATCTTTTTCCAGAGCAGCTAATGTTCGGAAGTGACCCATGTGTCCACTTGTTGGGAAGTAGTGTAGATCATGGACCAGTTTTTGGCGGGTGGGTTCTGGGATAAAGAGGCGTCCTCGGAAACGGAGTTCTTGATCTACAAAGGTCCAGTCGGACAACTTTGTTCTAGGAAGTGGGGTGGTGTCATTATACATTTTCTTGAGTGCAATGAGGACAAAAGGATCAGAAGGAGTAGATTTTGCGATTTTGTCTGATAAAGCGAGGTCGATCTGTTTACAGAATAGGTCATCTGGAAGGAGAACGACCTCAGCATTGTCTGATTCAGTGGATATGTCATCCTTTCTTGAGAGGATATCGGCAGGGTCCATGTGTGTTCCTGGTACATGTGTGAATGCAAGGTCGAAGTCTTGCAGGAACATTTGCCATTGAGCATGGCGTCATGATAGTCGATGGGGGGCTCTGAAGTAGGTAAGGTTTTTGTGATCCATGAGTATCTGGACCATATGTCGAGCTCCAAGTAGGTGGTGTCTCCAATCTTCAAGAGCATGAATAACCGCCAGTAGTTTTCTGTCATATATATCGTAGTTTCATTCTGCACTCAATAGGGTGGCAGATTGGTATGCACATGGGTGGAGGTCACCATTGGAGTCTTTCTGCATGAGAACTCCTCCTGTGGCTAGGAGCGAAGCATCTGTCATTACAAAGTATGGGTGTTCCGGATCTGGTTGTTTTAAGACTGGAGAAGTAGAGAACACCAGCTTCATATTCTCAAAGGCATGCTGTTCTTTCTCAGTCCAGGTCCAGGGCTTGTCTTTTCGAGTAAGCTCATTAAGTGGGGTGACTCTCTGAGCGAAGTTTGGGATGAATCTCCAGTAGAAGTTGCAAAATCCTAGGAAGGATCTTACTGCTTTGACTGAGTTGGGGGGTTTCCATTCTTCTATGGCTCAGAGTTTGGTCATATCTATTGTGAGTTCTCCTGGTCAAATTGTTAGGCCTAGGTAGTCCATGGTCTGAGAGTCGAAAGTGCATTTTTGGAGTTTGCACCTAAGTCCTAGGCTTTTAAGTCATTTTAGGATTTTGACCATTCTTTCCTTGTGCTCAGATGAATCAGTAGAATGGATGGCGAGGTCGTCCATATAGATAATTAACCATCCTTCTGCAAGGTAATCCCCAAAGGCATCATTCATGAATGCCTGGAAAGTGGCCAGAGAGTTGCACAATCCAAAGAACATTACGGTTGGTTCGAACAGTCCAAAGGGGGTGATGAAGGCTGCTTTCCATCGATCTTCCAGTACTATTTGTATATTGTGATATCCCCACTGGATGTCCATCTTAGTAAAGATAGTTGAATTTCCTATTTGTTCGACGATGGACTGGATGTTCGGTAGGGGATAGGTGTTTTTTATAGTATGCTCATTGAGGTATCTATAATCTTGGCAAGGTCGGAGCTTTCCATCCTTTTTATCAACAAAGAAGAAAGGCATGGCTTGGGGGAATTGCGACAGTTTGATTCATCCATTTGCCAGGTTT
>JBBPMJ010000785.1:0-14318 GCA_038090255.1 Austroboletus niveus | reverse complement strand
TAAATCAGGGACAACGGAACTGGACAAGGGCGCACCACATAAGGTGAAGCCGAAGTCCCTACCCCCTCCGACCAACTCCGGCGCTCCGGAGTTCGCTACCCAGTCCCCGACGGACCCGTACTTAACAACACCCCCTAGACTTGGACTAAGGAAGAACAGCATGCCTTCGATGACATGAAATGGATATTCTCCACTTCTCTAGTCTTAAAGCAACCAGACCCAGATCACCCATATTTCATAATGACAGATGCATCACTCCTAGTCACCGGAGGAATTCTCATGCAAAAAGACTCCAATGGTGATCTCCATCCATGTGCATACTAATCTGCCACCCTGTTAAGTGCAGAACAAAATTATAATATATATGACAGAGAATTACTAGTGGTTATCCATGCTCTTGAAGATTGGAGACATCATCTACTTGGAGCTCAACATGTGGTCCAAATACTCACAGATCACAAAAACCTCACCTACTTCAGAGCCCCCCACCAACTGTCATGATGCCATGCTCAATGGCAAATGTTCCTGCAGGATTTTGACCTTATATTCACACATGTACCAGGAACACACATGGGCCCTGCTGATGTCCTCTTTAGGAAAGATGAAATATCCACTGAATCAGACAATGCCAAGGTAGTCCTCCTTCCAGATGATCTTCTTTGTAGACAGATCAACCTAGCCCTAATAGACAAAATTGCAAAGTCCACTTCCTCTGACCCTTTTATCCTTACTGCACTAAATAAAATGTATGAAGACTTTCTTGAACAAAGCTGTCCAACTGGACTTTTGCAAAACAAGAACTTCATTTCCAGGGATGCCTTTTTATTCTGGAGCCTGCCTGTCAAAAACTTGTCCATGATCTACATTACTTCCCAACAGATGGACATATGAGTTACTTCTGAACTTTGGCAGCTCTTGAAAAGAATTTCTGGTGGCCAGGAATGTCCACATTCCTATGACAATTCATCTCAGGATGTGCCATATGTCAAGCCAATAAAGTAAACACCCATCCCATATCTCTCCCCCTCTAATGCCTTTAAACTCGTCTGCTTCTTGCCCCTTCCAACAAGTCTCTGTTGATCTCATCTCCAGTTTTCCTCCAGTCTCTGGATTTGACTCTGTCATAATCATGGTTGACCATGGCCTTTCGAAGGAGGTAATTTTCTGCCCTTGCTCCAAAACCATCGATGCACAAGGAATTGCCCAGCTCTTTTTCGACCAAGTCTTTAAATGATTCAGCCTCCATGATAGAATTATCTCAGACACAGATCCCCAATTTGCATCAGTCTTTGCCAGAGAACTAGCATGACTACTCCAGTACAATGTTGCCCTATCATCTGCCTATCATCCCCAGACAGATGGAGAAACTGAATGAATGAATCAGGAACTTGAAACATATCTCCAGATCTTCTGTGACAGATCAGCGGATTAATGGGTTTTACTTCTTCCACTAGCTGACTTTCATCACAATATGGCAACACACTTTTCTATTCAGAAATCCCCATTTGAACTAATCATGGGATACCTGTTACGATTTGTTGGGCCCCTCTTTTCTTTTCCTTACCTTCGCTCATCATGTATGCCAAAGGACCTTGACTCTCACTGTTCGAGCCCTGCTTGGGTCCTTTTCTTTTACCATCGCCTTTTCATTACTGCTTACTTATTTAGCATGACTCATCTGCAGTTGTATCACCAACTTTTATCTGATGCCATCACATCTGCTCCATAGTGACTCCAGCTTCTTTGCAATTCCATCGCTTTCTATCGCTGACTCACTTTCTTCCTTTGCCTACCCTTAACCATTTGACTCACATATATAAACCCTCGATACTCTGGTATATTCACTATCTTTGACCTCCTGCAATCTACCTAGTATTTTGATTGCCCTTGGTCCATTAGTTCTCATCCTACTGTTGAGTGGATGCTCCCTTCATACTCTTGATCTGTTGCTAGTCCTGCAATGTCCCTAGACCCATTGATCCCTCAGTCCTCAATGGTCCCCAGAACCTCCATCAAGGAAGACCCTTGAATGGACCCCCTTTGACCCATTGCCCCTTGTCCTGTCTGCTGTATAGCAACAGTAAGCCTTTGAACTTCTGCAGGCCTATGTTTGACTATGTCAAGCATAACAGTACCAACCCCGAGTCTATCCACCAATCAAAAAGACATTTGTTCCAGAATTGGAAAATAGATTAACCAAATTAGAAGACTCTTGGAAAGAAGCACTGGCAGCACATGAATGAGCAAGTATGTTTATGGAAAGACGAAAAAGATCCACATTCACACCATGCAAAACTAGAGACAAAGTATGGTTGGAAGCAACAAATCTGAAAACAAACTACCCTGCCTGAAAACTAGCCCTCAAGTGAGAAGAACTGTTCAAAATTGAGAAAATAATATCACCAGTAGCCTATCAACTCCGCCTTCCCCCAACTTGAAAGATCCACAACATGTTTCATGCCAGTCTTCTAATCTCTTATGTGGAAACTTGGGAGCATGGATCCAACTTCCTCTGACCCACCTTGAAGATAATAAATGGTGAAGAGGAATGAGAAATAGACAAGATTATCACCCATAGAGGGAGAAAAGGAGCCCACCAATTCCACATCTGATGGAAGAGATATGGTTCTGGTGACGACACATGGAAATCAGAGCCTAATCTTGGAAATGGATTGGAACTCCTGGAAGTTTATAAATGCTCTAGGAAACTCTGAATCCCCAGAACCATGAGTGATTTCCATGAATACTCCCTTGAGTCCCCCCATGAATCCCCAAGACTTTGTGTCCCCAATATATCCCCTCTCATGTCCAGAATTTTCATTCCTGAATTACCTCCTATCCAAGGACATAGACTCTCCCCTGTTTTTCAAAACACCCTCCTGGTATCAGTCCTTGAATGCCTAACCCTCTATCACTACCTCATCTTGTACCCCCTCTACAATGAAGCACCCATCTTCCCCCCCTTATTGCAGCCTTTCAACAACTCTTCCTCTCTGTCAGACTCAATCACAAAAGAGCTAGAAGAAATCCAACACCAGCAGAATCACTTGATTACGTGCTTGAACACTCTCTGGCTGAAGGACAAATCCAGATATGCCAAACCCTCGCAGATCTTGGAATCTTCAGGATCATCAACACTTTCTCCCAAGTTGCTTTGGCCCCACCTCCAACCACTTCTCCAAGCCCTCACTGAGGAACAAGGAGAAAACTACCTCCTGGATCTCGCCCATGACCACCTTACCATATCGTCCTCCTTTACTCCCATTCTCAAAAAGCTTAATGGGACCAGCCACACCCAGAATCCTCCCATCATGGGAAACACTGGACCACTGCTTGGAGGAATTGCCATGGCCGAGAGGAGAATTAGGGATGCAGCTCTACAAATGGCAGAAGGATTGGCCATGACCTCTATCCCCCAAACCCCCCAAGTTCTACCCATTTGAGATGGCACAAAGAAGTCTTTATCATTGATCGAAGAAAGTGAGGGACAGAGCATGAGTTCAATCAGAGGAAAAGAAAAAGGAAAACAGAAAGAGGCATTGTTGCCTGACCCCATTCCCATTTCCCCAAGAAACCCCCCAGGACCAACTCATAGAAACAGAAAGTCCAACCAACTCACATGCTTTCAATGTGGGAGTGTCAAACACCTTTGACCCAACTGCCCCATCTACAAATGTCCCTTCTATCATCAGAAGACCCCTGGACATATTCAATGAGAATGTCCCTCCAACTGATGTTCCTTCTGTAAGGGAATGGGGCACTTCTCAGCAGAATGCTTTGATCCAGAGGACTTCAATGATGACAATGTCATCTTCAATGATGGAGACTCTGCAGGAGATAACTTTAGGGGTTGAAGAGGATAATGTTATAAGTGAACTCAATTCTGATGGTGCTGAAGATTCCAGACTCTCAGAATCATCAAAGCACTTAGCAACCCCTCTACCGAAATGGAAGCCTGAAGACAGACTCCCCCTGAATGCTATTGGACTCTATTTTCCAAAGATTATGCTCCATATGGTCATATGGAGATCCCTGTTCTTGATTCACCCCGTTCTTCTCTCATTCTGTTAAAACTGGGTCAGACTTGGTGAATGAACTCCAAAGGAGCTCTGAGAAATTCTGGAGTTGTTGTGATAAAAGGACTGGTGGGACTTTGGCTTCAGTAACTCGGAGTGGAGTGCTGCACTCTTGTCAGATTGTTGATGGTCCCAGATTTTGGAGAAGCAGGAATTAGGAAGGAGCACAAGAAGAGTCCAGGTTGTCTAAATTGTCTAAGTTAATAACTAGCTAAAGTACAAGTGACACTACAGGACTATATATATAGAGATCAGAGGCAGTATACAAAAGCAATGACAGGAAATGTAAATATCTGGAGCCAGGAAAATTGAGATGGAAAGAAAACATGACTGGAGCTGTTGTCATATCTCAAATTCTTGCCAAGTCCCCTCTGCTCCTCCGTGTGCATCATCTCTGCTCTTCCGCTCCATATGTCCTCTGCTACTCTGTGTCCACTTTACTTCTTGTGCTCATGTACATTATGTTACATTTCCCTTTGTTCTTTTCATAGTTAGTCTTCATCCCATCACTGTGATGCTCAGGGTAAGGCACACAGCTCCGGCTGTGTGACTGACCGGCACAGCAGCAGTACTTAGTTTCCTCTGTCCCTCTGACCCTGACTTTACTACATTCGGACTTCAATCTCCATATATAAATCCACTGTAATATGTCTTAGCTCCTTAGTTCGAATATCAACTTAGTTCCATCCTCTGCTCCCTCCTCCATCATTGAGCTCGTCAATGAGTTCTCTCACTTGAGTCTTGACGACTCTCCTCTGACCTCTGATCACTCCATACCTCCGCTCCACTCCCCTTATAATTAGGGACAATGGAACTGGACAAGGGCACACCACATAAGGTGAAGCCAAAGTCCCTACCCCTCTGACCAACTCCAGTGCTCTGGAGTTCACTGCCCAGACCCTGATGGACCCGCACTTAACAGTATATTCGAACTCACGCTTGTCCAAGTTCTTATCCCTTCTCTCCAACAATCAACAATTACCCATGGCCACACATACCATGCAGATGCAATCCTGATCATGAATGCACCAGGCCTCTAACAACAAGCACACTTTGCCTGCTCCCCCACTATACCATCCATTATTGTTTTTGCCAGTTCACGCCATAGACCAGCTGTTGTCAATGAGTTCTGTAGTTTCTCTGCCTGTCGGACTTTTGCTTCCGCATCGCAGACACCATGCCAACTGAGATCTCCAACTCCAGGCACTCACATCAAAGAAGTCACCGACGAAGGCAATGAAACAGACAGCTCCTGCACCGAACAGCCCCTACCTGGCAGTTTCAACACACCATGGTGTCATTGTCCTTCTCTGCATAATGATGAATCTTCAGATCATGATTCTGACAGGTTTAACCTGGATGAACTTAACCTGCCAGATGACAATGATGATGACTACCCTGCCAGTGGTCCCTCAGGACCCGGCGATGATCCCAACCCTGGCAATGGGCACAACAGTGATGAAGATGAAGATGAAAATGTTCCAGTCCCACAGGATGTGCATGTTACGTTCGATGTGGTCAAGCATAGGCCTGTAGAGGTTTGAGGGCTTACTGTCACTATACAGCTGACAGGACAAGGGGGCCTGATGAGGAGGTTCCTTGACAGGGAGGCTAAGGCCAGCGTAAGACTAACGTCGGGTCAAAGGGGGTCCGCTCAAGGGTCTTCCTTGGCAGAGGTTCTGGGGACCGTTGAGGACCGAGGGATCAACGGGTCTTGGGGACGTCACAGAACTAGTGACAGATCGAGGGTTCAAAGGGAGCGTCCACTCAACAGTAGGATGAGGACTGGGGAACCCGAGAGCAACTCCAAGATACTAGGTAAATTGCAGGAGGTCTAAGATAGTGAATACACCTGAGTATCGAAGGTTTATATATGTGAGCCAAATGGTTGAGGGTAGGTCAATGGAAAAAAGTAAGTCAGCAATAGAAAGCAATGGAATTGCAAAGAAGCTGAGTCACTATGGAGCAGATGCGATAGCATCAGATAGATGTTGGTAATATAGCTGCAGATGAGTTACACTAAATAAGTAAGTGGTATTGCAAAGATAATGGTGAAAAGAAAGGACCCAAGTGAGGTTCGAACAGCGAAGTCAAGGTCCTTTGATATACATGGTAAGTGAAGTAGGAAAAAGAAAAGAGGAGCTCAACAAATCGTAACAGTGCTTACCAATTTGGCTAATACCATCCACAGACTGTCATGTGCCAATCGCTGTTCCACTGAGTCCAGAAGCCAGCAGACAAAGATTCGCAAGCCTGACCAGTTTGACAGCACAGAGCCTTGGAAACTCCATACGTTCCTGGTTCAGTGCTTGTTGAACTTTCAAAATTGGCCTAGAGCCTTTAGGACAGACCACACCAAAGTCACATTTGCGCAGTCTTACCTCAAGGGCATGGCCCTAGAATGGTTTGAACCCAACCTCCTCAACATGAAGGACTCTCAATTCCATTCTTGCTGGATGGATCATTACAGGGACTTCGTGATTGAGTTGCAGACCAATTTCGGTCCTCATGACTCTGTCGGAGATGCCGAGCATCAGCTTGATAACCTTGCAATGAAGGACATGCAGTATATTAACAAGTACATTGTGGAGTTCAATAGGATCACTTTGCAAGTCTGCAGCTATGGAGAAGGTGCTCTCCATCACCATTTCTACAACAGCCTCCCAGACAGGATCAAGGACAAAATCTCCTGCGTCAGCAAGCCTGCAATGCTCACTGCACTCCGTCATCTTGCACAATCAATCAACGTGCATTACTGGGAGTGTAAGTCTGAGATTAATCATCAGCAGAAGCCATCAGGCAACAAATTCTTCAATGCCAAATCCAATACCAAGTCTGACAATAAATCCAGTGGCTCAAAGAGCAACAGCTTCAAGGGCAAGTCCACCACCACTTCCTCTGCTCCTGGTACCTCTGATACCTCCAACTCTCCTCCCAAGCCCAACCTCTCTTCAAAGCTCGGCAAAGATGGCAAGCTAACTGCTGCTGAACGAAAATGCCACTTCAACAATAAACTCTGCATGTTCTGTGGTCAAGGCAGCCATGTAGCAAAGGATTGCCCACAGTCAACTTTAAAGGCATCCAAGGTACACACTGCCAAGACAACTCTGGAAGCTAAACTGGAAGCCTCCTCCAAGGTAAAAAAATAGAGTGTGACCTCCATGGCTCTGCACAGCTGGATGGTTGTGTTGAGTCTGAATGTGCAACCAAGGAGCTCCGTCTCAACATGTTCACTCTCTCAAATTCCCCGATCCCTTATACCTTTCGTCTCTCTTGTATCAAATGATCCTTGTCCTTTCCCCGCATTAGTAGACTCTGGCTCCTCCAACTGTTTTATAGACACTGCTTTTGTGAATAAGAACAATTTTTCCACCTACACTGTCCCTCCGCTTATGCTCCATCTCTTTGATGGCACGTCAAATTCCACCATCACTCAAGCTATGGACCTCTCTGTCCTCTTCAAAACCAGTGATATCACCCCGACAATGTTTTATGTCACCCCGCTGGATGGCTCCTGCGCTTTGGTCCTTGGACACAACTGGCTTACCTGCTACAATCTGTTGATTGACTGGGTCACAAGCAATATCTCTTTCCATTCTACTCCACAGCCCAGTCCCACACTTTCGAGCTCGCCCTCGACTCCTAAGGCATCTCCGCCTCTGGTTGTCCCCTCCCCAGATCCGCCGCATTTTTCCGACTGCAAGGCTCCACCCATCGCTCTCATCAATGCTCCCGCATTTGTGCTGGCCTGTTGCCTACAAGGTTCTGTGCAGTTCAGCATGCACATTCAACCATGAGAAGGTGATCTCTGCACCACAGCTACTGAACCTCCCGAACAGATTAATCTCTCTGGTGTTCCATTGGAATATCACGAGTTCTCCAACGTGTTTAGCAAACGACAGGCAGATACTCTGCCCCCTCACTGCAAACACGATCTCAAGATCAATCTCAAAGAAGGTACCTCTCCTCCGCTTGGCACCATCTACTCTCTCTCCCCTTCCAAACTTGAGTCTCTCCATGCCTTCCTAGATGAGCATCTCTCCATAGGATTTATTTGACCCACTTTCTCCGCACATGCTGCTCCGGTCCTCTTCATCTGCAAGAAGGATGGTTCCCTCTGTCTCTGCGTCGACTTTCGAGAATTCAACAAGATCACCAAGAAAGACCACTACCCACTTCCCCGCATTTCTGACCTCCTCGATGCCCCAAGCTATGCCAAGGTATATTCCAAAATCGATCTCTGGCATGCATACCACCTGGTCCGCATAGCTGAGGGCGATGAATGGAAGACTGCCTTCCACACGTGGTATGGCTCCTACAAATGGCTTGTCATGCCGTTCGGTCTTATGAATGCCCCGACGGCATTCCAGCGATTTATTAACAGTGTCTTTGCTGATCTTTTGGACGTTAGCATCATAGTGTACCTTGACAACATTCTCATCTTCTCCGAAGACATGGCCTCCCATAAGGAGCATGTTAAGGAAGTTCTCTGCCGTCTCCACAAACACAGTCTTTACGCAAAATTTGAGAAGTGTGAGTTCCATATGGACTCCACGGAATACTTAGATTATCAGATGTCTCCGTCTGGCCTCACCATGTCCCTGGATAAAGTGCAGTCGATCCTTGACTGGCCTGAACTGCAGAAGGTCAAGGACATCCAATCCTTCCTTGGATTTGCTAATTTTTATAGATGGTTTATTCACAACTACTCCAAAATCGTCGTTTCGCTTACCCACCTCACCCGCAAGGGTGTCCCTTGGCAATTCATCGATGCCTGCTGCTCCACTTTCCAGGTGCTGAAAGCCACTTTCACTTCCGCTCCTATTCTCATGCATTGGGCTCCTGACACTCTGATTATTGTAGAAACCAATGCCTCCGACTATGCTATTGTGGATATTCTTTCCATGAAGTGCCTCGATGTGGAAGTCTGTCCCTTTGCCTACTACTCTCGGACGTTGACCTCCCTGGAGCTGAACTATGACACCCACGACAAGGAGTTATTAGCTATTCACGAAGTGTTCCGCACCTGGTGGCATTACCTCGAAGGCTCCACAACTCCAGTTGATGTGGTCACCAACCATAAAAACCTCAAGTACTTTGCCACCACTAAACTCCTGACCCGCCAGCAAGCCCACTGGTTGGAGTTCCTCACCCAATTCAACATGATCGTCCGTTTCTGCCCCAGCCGACTTGGTGCTAAACCCAATGCCCTCACTAGATGCTGGGACGTTTATCCCAAAGAGGGGGATAAGGACTACGCTCAGGTCAATCCGCACAATTTCTGCCCTGTTTTCACCCAAGAGCAACTCGCTGCATCCCTACGAGCTATGTACCTTGCATTCTCCATCCTCTGTGCAAGTATGCTCTTCGACCTCGAGAAACTCCACAGTGATATCCTCTCCACCCTCCCATCTGACCCTCTTGCCGCGATCCACATGACCAGATCTCCCAACCCATTTTCCGACCCCGTTTCCAACACTCCCTCCACTTCCCGCTGGACTGTAGACGCAGATGGTTACCTCCGTCTCGATGGCTGCATGTACGTGTCTGACATCGATGACCTCCATCTCCACGTTCTCCGCTTCAAGCATGATCATCCCCTCTCTGGTCATTTCAGTCAAAACTGCACTCTGGAACCAATCTGCCACGAATACACCTGGCCAGGCATCCGTACCTTCGTCAAAGAATACGTATCCTCTTGTACTGCCTGTGCTTGTGCGAAAGTTCCGAGGCACAAGCCCTATGGGCTTCTTAAACAGCTTCCAATCCCAGAGAAGCCATGGAATTCCATATTTATGGATTTCATTGAGCAACTCCCAGGCTTCTCCGGTCATACCGCCATCCTCATTGTTGTGGACCGCCTATCCAAGCAATGCATCTTTATCCCGATGGATGACAAGGTGACTTCCCCGGAGTTAGTCAAGCTATTCTTACTCCATGTGTTTTTGAAGCACGGAGTATCATCCCACATCACCTCTGACCGAGGTTCCGAGTTCGTATCTCATTTCTTCCGTTCTCTTGACAAAGTGCTTGATATCCGCCTCCACTTTACCTCTGGGTATCACCCTGAGGGTGACGGACAGACTGAGTGGATGAACCAGATGCTGGAACAGTACCTCTGTGTTTATTGCAACTATCAGCAGGACAACTGGGCTGAACTCCTGTTCCTTGCGGAGTTCACCTACAACAATGCTCCAAATGCAACTACTGGCATCTTCCCATTCTTTGCTAACAAGGGTTATCATCCCAATATCTCTGTCCACCCCGAATGCAATCTCACCTCCACCCACGCTAGAGAATACTCGGTTGACCTTGACTCCCTCCATGAATTCCTCCATAAAGAAATAGCTGCAGCACAGAAGCAATACTAAGGACCTGCTGACACGAAACAATCTCCAGCCCCTGATTTTAAAGTCAGAGATCAGGTCTTCATCAAAGCAAAGTATTTCAATTCAACCTGTCTGTCTAAAAAGCTCTCTGAGAAGAATTTAGGTCCGTATCCAATCATCGCACAAGCTGGCTCCATCTCCTTCATGCTTCGCCTCCCCGATTCTATGAAGTCTGTTCACCTGGTCTTCCACATCTCGTAACTTGAACCTTTGGTTCCCAATAGCATCTCCAATCGCGTCCAACTTCCACCTCCTCCGGTTAAGATTGATGGTGAACCCGAGTATGAGATCTCCGAGATCCTCGACTCCAAAATAGACCATCGGCGAAAGACTTGCAAGATACTCTACCTCGTCTGTTGGTCTGGCTATGAAGATACTGATGAAGAAACATCCTGGTTACTCATGATGGAATTAGATCATGCATCAGAACTTGTCACAGAGTTCCATCTCTGGTATCCAGATAAGCCTGGTCCCCACATACCTTGATTCCATCTTCCTCCGCTTACTTAGATCTCTCCTGTCTCAGTTTCCTCCATTTAGTAGTTCTGACAATATTTCCATACAAAACCTCTACTATATTTCCTTTTTTCTGTTTCACTCCGTCTCATTTTCATTGATCATATCACATTAAGAAAAAGAAAAAAAAACATTATACAAACAAAAAAAAACTACAATTACAAAGTTCTTAGGGCCTTACTGCCCACCCATCTCCATGTCCTCTCCTTCGGCATCCGCCTCATCTCCTGCACCGCTCTTTTTCGCCTCGGTCCCTTTCTCCTCCATCTGGACCTCCACCTCTTCCTCTGACTCCTCCGACTCCACCATCTCCACCTGTGTCCCTTTGGACACGTGGTTTTTCATCTTCCGCTGCATCGCTGATACTTCTCCCTTGTACCCCAGATTCTGGATGGCCTGCACTATGTTTTGCAGTTGCATTCTCTGGTTTTCTTGATTGCGGTGGTGATGCACCACTTCCTCCTCCCACTTCCTTGTGTCTCAGCACTGGACCTGGACCAGGTTGCGGATGGCCTTGGCAACTTCCATCATCGTGCTGGCGTGCTCCGTCCACAGCCCATTCATGAGCTGCTCGTCCTCCATCTCCATCCTCGCCTTCTTCTTTGATCCCGTCGCCTTCAGGCCCACCTTCCACTTCCTCGGCGCCGGCTTCTCCACAACCTCAATCTTGTCATCTTTGTCCATTGGCCACTTGCATCACTGCTTGATGCTGATACACACCGCGCATGACGATGCCTTCCTTCCTGGCGCCAGCATGCACTCAATATTGAGGCGGCAGCACCGGTAGCACATGTCCAGCGCGTGGTCAATCTGCAGCTCAGCTGCCTTCTCCTTCCCCTTGCCCTTTTGGCAGGGCTTGGGTGGCCCAACCAGCAGCATCTGCTCATCTTGTTGGGTTGTTAGCTACATCTGTCTCCATGGAGACGCACTCACCCCTGCGTCTGCGTCTGTCACCTCAGACACCTTCTTCTTTGCACACTGCTCTGCTGCGACCTTCTCTGTGTGACGCCTCGTGGCTTCCTCCTCCTTGCATTTGTGACGCTCGGCCTCTTCTGCCTCACGCCGCGCCTGCTCTTCCTCCTCCTGATGCTTACGCGCCTTCTCTTCCACCCATCAGTGCTCCTCTTCCTTCCATGCCTTCACACATTGTCGCTGCCTTCGTCTCGAACACCTTGTTGTCGTTGTCATTGTCCTCCACAAGACACGTGTTGGCCCACGTGTGAATGTTGGTGATGTCATTGGGAGTAGAAGACATGGGGAAGAAAGTTAGAGAGTTGAAGCGTGCAACCCCTGCCTCATATGGCCCCTGTTGGCAATTTCCGACTCTGCTCCACAATCACTTAGACGACACTTTGCCGTCCACTTCACGTGCACCCTCACATCACTTATCCACCCTGTCACATTTTCACTTACCACATGGACAGACCTAGCCATCGCTTTGGCCTTCAGGGGTTCAGGCCTAACAGGGGGATACTGTCATATCCCAAATTCTCGCTAAGTCCCCTCCACTCCTCTGTGTGCATTACCTCTGCTATTCTGCTCCATATGTCCTCCACTACTCCATGTCCGCTTTACTTCTTGTGCTCATGTATGTTATGTTACATTTCCCTTTGTTCTCTTTGTAGTTAGCCTCCATTCCATCACTGTGGTGCTCAGGGAAAGGCGCACAGCTCCAGCTGTGCGACTGACTGGCACAGCAGCAGTACTCTGTTTCCTCTGTCACTCTGACCCTGACTTTACTACATTTAGACTTCGACCTCTGTATATAAACCTGCTGTAATATGTCTTAGCCCCTCAGTTCGAATATCAACTTAGTTCTGTCCTCTGTTCTCTCCTCCGTCATTGAGCTTGTCAATGAGTTTTCTCGCTTGAGTCTTGACGACTCTCCTCTGACCTCTGGTCACTCCGTACCTCCGCTCTGCTCCTCTCGTAAATTAGAGACAATGAAACTGGACAAGGGCACACCACATAAGGTGAAGCCAAAGTCCCTACCCTCTCTGACCAACTCCGGTGCTCCGGAGTTCGCTGCCCAGTCCCCAATGGACCCATACTTAACAATTGCCTATCCAAGCAATACATCTTCATCCTGATGAATGACAAGATGACTTCCCCAGAGTTGGCCAAACTCTTCCTACTCCATGTGTTCTCGAAGCATGGAGTACCATCCCACATCACCTCCAACCAAGGTTCTGAGTTTGTATCTCATTTCTTCCATTCTCTTGACAAGGCCCTTGATATCTGTCTTCACTTTACCTCTGGGTATCACCCTGAGGGTGACGAACAGACTGAGCAGATGAACCAGATGCTGGAACAGTACCTCCACATTTATTGCAACTATCAGCAGGACAACTGGGCTGAACTCCTACCCCTTGCAGAGTTCACCTACAACAATGCTCCAAACGCAACTACTGGCGTCTCTCCGTTCTTTGCTAACAAGGGTTATCACCCCAACATCTCCATCCACTCCGTCCATGATCTCACCTCCACCTGCACCAGAGAATACTCAGTTGACCTCGACTCCCTCCATGAATTCCTCCATGAAGAGATAGCCACAGCACAGAAGCAATACCAAGGACCCGCTGATGTGAAAAGATCTCTGGCCCCTGACTTTAAAAAGCAAAGTATTTCAATTCGACTTGTCCATCTAAAAAGCTCTCTGAGAAGAATTTAGGTCTGTATCTGATCATTGCGCAAGCTGGTTCTGTCTCCTTTACACTCTGCCTCCCTGACTCTATGAAATCCATTCACCTGGTCTTCCACATCTCACAACTTGAACCATCAGTCCCCAATAGCATTCCCAATCACATCCAACCTCCACCTCCTCTGGTTGAGGTTGACGGTGAACCCAAGTATGAGATCTCTGAGATCCTCGACTTCAAGATAGACCGTCGGCAAAAGACTTGCAAGATACTCTACCTAGTCTATTGGTCAGGCTATGAAGGTACCAATGAAGAAACCTCCTGGTTACTCGCAATGGAATTAGATCACACCTCCAAACTTGTCACAGAGTTCCATCTCCAGTATCCAGATAAGCCTGGTCCCCATATACCTTGATTCCATTTTCTTCTGCTTACCTAGATTTCTCCCATCTCAGTTCTCTCTGTTTAGTTAGTTCCAACAATATCTCCATACAAAACCTCCGCTATATTTCCTTTTTTCCATTTCACTCCGTCTCAGTTTCATTGATCATATCACATTAGAAAAAGAAATGATTATACAAAAGAAAAACTACAAGATACAATGTACTTAGGGCCTTACTGCCTGCCCATCTCCATGTCCTCTCCTTCAGTGTCCGCTTCATCTCCGGCACTGCTCTTCTCTGCCTCGATCCCTTTCT
>JBBPMJ010000784.1:0-14385 GCA_038090255.1 Austroboletus niveus | reverse complement strand
TCAATAGCAAAGGAATTGCAGTCATCCTCCATGATGAAATCTTCAAGCTTCACGGTCTCCCGACCAAAATTATCTCAGATCGAGAACCCCAGTTTGTATCCACCTTCATAACGGAACTTCAGAAACTTCTCGGCATCACTCCGAACCCCTCCACGGCATTCCACCCTCAAACGGACGGACAGATGGAACAATACAACGCATGGGTTGAACAATACCTGCGTATCTATATCAATCACCGTCAAAGCGATTGGAAGGAGTGGCTCCCCATGGCTGAATTCGCGCACAACCACAACCCTTGTTCAACAACTCATCAAACTCCGTTCATGCTCAACTACGGACATGAACCTCGAGTCAACGAGGAATGCCGAACATCCATCAGAAGCGAATCCGCCACTGCTTTCGCTAAACAGATGACGACTCTATGCGCCCAGGCAGCCGAAGCCCTGAAACTTGCCAATGAAGACATGAAGAAGTTCTACGACCGTTCCACATGCCCGGTAGAAGACTACAAACCCGGAGATCTTGTTTGGCTTGAGGCCACTCACATTCGTACCAATTGACCAATGAAGAAGTTAGACCAAAAAAGATATGGTCCCTTCAAAATCGTCACCAAGGTTGGTGTCACCTCATACAAGCTCGACCTACTGCATAAATGGAAGACTATCCATCCCGTCTTCCATGAGTCAATTCTACATCCCTATACTCCACCCATGTCCGGACCCATCCCTCCTCCTCCTCCTCCTGATCTTGTTGATGATGTTCCTGAACAAGAGATCGAAGCAATCATTGACTCCCGCCAAAGAGGGGAGCGTTTCGAATACCTTGTCCACTGGAAAGGATTTCCTGTCGAAGAAGATGAATGGCTATCAAATACCGACTTATGCCACGCCCAAGGTGCAGTAACAAAGTTCCATCGTTCGCACCCTACGGTGGCATGCCCTACTACTCGTCTTCGTCTCCGACCACTCGATGTTCCTCAACCATCATCACCCACCCATAGCTCTCCGACCTCGTCGGTATTCTCAAACCCAGGGTTTCTTGAATATCGCAAGCGTTTCAAGCACTTCGATGATGCTATGTTCGAACTCCCTGACGACCCACCTAAACCGAACCCGGTACTTCACTCTCAGATTCATTGGTTCTTCTGCAAGGATCCTTACTGTCGCTATCATGTTGACTCATGAGGACATGAGCCCTTAGAGAGGGGGTAATGTCATGATCTTTTTCACTTACTCATACTTACACTCTCACGTGACTTCTTACTCATCTATATCACATGCAGATATTGTTCCATGACGTTCTATCATCGTTCCATGGACTATTACCATAGTAGGAGATCTTACCTGCCCTATACCTTGTGCACGGACCAAGTCCTCATGTATATAAGGCGGACGCTCATTGTAGGAGCTCCTTACTTTCGGTTTATTCATTGTCTTTGCAAGTAACCTTAGGGCAACCTAGGACCTTTCATCGAGTCCTGATAGCCAATTTGGAGCTTCCCTTCCACCAGAAAGCTCAGATAGCAACACAGCCACCTGCAGGTGACAATGCAGTGAATACACTGGCATCTGGTGGCAAGGCTGGCCCAAAATGGACTTGCAAAGTTCTTGACATCAATGCTGCCATGTCTGATGCTAATAGTGTTAACCTTATGATTTCGCTCTCCTGCATACCTTAGTGAGTCACGCTCTACAGTAGTGAGTCACGCTCTACATTAGTGAGTCACGCTTTACACTAGTGAGTCACGCCTAGTGGCGTGGTAGTGTTGTGTAGTATTAGTGTGGCGCTTCAGATGTAGCCCGGAGTTCACTGTCTATGTCCCTTAGTTTCTGACAGTGAGCTCCAGGTATGTTACTTAGCTATTCTACATGAATACATTAGTTTCTGACAGTGAGCTCCAGCTGTGTCAATCCAGCTGTTAACACAATGATGACCTCCCCAAACTCCAAACCTGTGATGACAATGACAACAATCCATATCATTCATCATGTCAAATTCTCTCTTTCAAAGGAGGATTTTTAAAATGGAGATCTCAACTAACACGAGCCTCTCCTAAAATACAATGTGTAAATGTATCTACTCTGCCTGGTTCAATAAAAATTCCCATTCAAATCATTGTTCCATCACATACATTGAAAACCATTGACACTTGCACTCTCATTGATAGCAGCACTGATATTTCTTGCATTGATTGGGGCTTCAATTACAAAAACAAGCACCCTACCACCTGACTCTCCTCACCCCTTAATGTCACAAATCTTAATCAAGGACCTGTTACGATTCATTGGGCTCCTCTTTTCTTTTCCTTACATTTACTCATCGTGTATGCCAAAGAACCTTGACCCTCGCTGTTCGAGCCCCACTTGGGTCCTTTTCTTTTACCATTGTCTTCTCATTCCTGCTTACTTATTTAGCATGACTTATCCACAGCTATATTACCAACCTTCATCCAATGCCATCGCATCCACTCTGTAGTGACTCAGCTTCTTTGTGATTCCATCACTTTCTATTGCTGACTCACTTTCTTTCATTGCCTACCCTTAACTATTTGGCTCATCTATATAAATCCTCGATACTCAAGTGTATTCGCTATTTTAGACCTCCTGCAATTTACCTAGTATCTTGGAATTGCCCTCGGTCCCTCAGTCCTTGTCCTACTGTTGAGTGGACGCTCCCTTCATACCCTCGACCTGTCGCTAGTTCTGCAATGTCCTTAGACCTGTTGATCCCTTGGTCCTCAATGGTCCCCAGAATCTCTGCCAAGGAAGACCCTTGAGCGGACCCCCCTTTGACCTGACGTTAGTCCTATGCTGGCCTTAGCCTCCCTGTTAACCCCCTCGTTAGGCCCCCTCATCCTGTCTGCTGTATAGTGACAGTAAGCCCTCTAACCACTGCAGGCCTATGTTTGACCATGTCGAGCATAACAAAAGGTCTAAAATCTCCCCTGATCAGCTATCATCATATAAGCCTCCACCATTGCCCACCAACACCCCAGAAACCCTAGACCCTATCCCGACTTCGCGTCGAGAAGGGAAACCCTTGACTTGTCAGACACTGATGAACCCTTTTCGGAGAATTCCATTGACACTGATGAAGACCTCGTCATCTCTCAACAACCTGAGGACCTAGAACTCTCCCATTGACTCTCTGTGGCACTTAGCATCCCCAGAGTATCCACCCCACCATCCCCAACCCCAGTCAATCGCCAACCGGCATTTACCCTACCCCCAGCCCAGATCACCATGATGACCAAACCCACTGAACTCTGTCTTGGAGCCCCCGATGCCTTTGAGGGTTCTTATGCCGATGCCATGTCCTGGCTATCCACTGTCCAAACGTATCTCATCATAAACAAAGCCATTTACAATAACAACAACAAGATAATCACCTATGCCCTGTTCTATATGAAAAAGAACTTGGCCGCCATCTGGGCCTCTACCTTCTGGAAGGAGGCCATTGCTGCTCAGTTCTTTGGGAAATTCAACAACTTTCTCATCAAATTCAAGAGTGCTTTCAAGCACCAAGATACCAAGAATCAAGCCATCAACTGGCTTCATTTGGAATGCCTCATCCCCAAGAAGAATGGATCTTATGGTCCCGAACTCACTTGGCACATTGCTGAGTTCAGAAACAATGTCGCTCTCTCAGGCATCACTGATCAGAACATTCTGATCAACTACTTTGCCACTGGCATCTCCCCTCCCCTCTCCTGCTGCATCCTTTCCATGAATATGGTCCCCACCAAAGTTGACGAGTGGTACTCAAAGGCTGTTCACTTCCAAGTCCAGAATGACCATGCCCAGACCATCATCAACCAACACTGTACCCATTCCACTCCCGCCTACCAGTTCTACCAGACCCCCACCACCTCCTCATCTCCCCAGAAAACCCACGATCCCAATGCCATGGACATCAACACAGTCAATGTCTCCAGATCACCTAAGCTAACTCCTGAAGAGTGGGAGTGATGCTTCAAAGAAGGACGCTGCCTACGATGCAGGCAGAAAGGCAATCAGGTCGACACTTGTATCAAATACCCCAAGGAATCTCATAAGACCTCGGTCAAATGAGTCGAATAGGTCGATGATGACCTCCCCAAACTCCAGACCTGTGATGATGATGATGATAATGACCTCACTGTTTGTCACATCCAATTCACCCTTTCCCCCAAGAAGGATTTTTAGAATGGAGACCTCAACCAACGCGGGACTCTTCTAAAATACAATGTGTAAATGTATCTACTCTGCCTGGTTCAATGCAAATCCCTGTCCAAGTCATTGTATCCTCACACATGTTGAAAACTGTCGACACTTGTGCCCTCATCAATAGCGGCACCGATATCTCTTGCATTGATTGGGGTTTTGTTTCCAAAAACAAGCTTCCCACCACTCGACTCCCCTTCCCCCTCAATGTCACCAACCTCAACCAGGGACTTATGGGCAAAGGAGGAGTTCAATTCACCACTGAACTCTTTGTTTACATTGAAGGACTTGCCCACAAAGTTCTCTTCTATGTCATGGATTGTGGTCAACAAAATCTCATCCTCAGTCTTCCCTGGTTAAAAGCTGTCAACTCCACCATCGACTGGTTCAGTCAGACTCTTTCCATCAATGAGTCTACAGATCAATCCAAGGAGCTTTACACACTCCACAAAGTCGACTTGAACCAATATGAAATCTGTTTCCAACTGTTCAAGCCCTCCCCTCGATCTCCTTGCCATGTCCAAGTGAACTCTGTCTATGATGGATGCCTCTACAAATACCTCAATTATGAAATGGAACCCCAGTATCTCCACCGTGCTTGTGACAACTACACCATCAATCGCATCATCCGATGTGGTTATTATTTCATCCCCAAGGGTAATCCTCTCATTGCCAAATTCACGAACTCTACCGAGTTGGCCATGGCTGCTGAGAAAGCCAAACCCAAGGTCACCCTCCCCTCTGAATACTCTGACTTCGCCTCCATCTTCTTGAAAGAAGCCACAGACCATGTACCCCCTTCTTGCTCCTATAATCATGAGGTCAACCTCGATGAATCTTTCACACCCAAGGTCAAAAAGATTTACCCCCTCTCCCCAGACAAGTGTAAGGCTACAGAAGCCTTCCTCGATGAAAATCTTGCTTCAGTCAAGATATGCCCCTCAAACTCCCCCCAAGCCTCTCCATTCTTCTTTGTCAAAAAAAAGAATGGTGGACTCCGTCCATGTCAGGACTACAGGTATCTCAACGAACATACTGTTCACGATGCCTACCTCCTCCCTCTAGTCTCTGACCTCATCGACAAACTCTGTGATGCCAAGATCTTTACAAAGTTCAATGTTTGATGGGGCTACAACAACGTCTGAATCAAAGATGGACATCAATGGAAAGCCGCCTTTATTACTCATAAAGGACTCTTTGAACTGACTGTAATGTTCTTTGGTCTCACCAACTCCCCCACCACCTTCCAAAGGTTCATGAATGACTCCTTCCACAATATGATCGCTGAAGGCTGGCTTGTCATCTACATGGACAATCTTCTCACCTTCTCCCCGGATGAGAAAACCCATGCTGAACAAACCAAGCATGTCCCCCAATGCATGAAGGAACTCAACCTTCACCTCAAACTTGAGAAATGCAACTTTACCTCAAAAGAAGTTGAATACTTAGGAATGATTGTTAAACCCGGTCAACTTGCCATGGACCCTGTCAAACTTGATGGGATTGCATTCTGGCCCACCCCAGAAAAGCTTTGCAATGTCTAATCCTTCCTTGGCTTCACCAACTTCTATCGTCGCTTTATCTCAGACTACTCCTCAGTTGCACACCCCCTCATCAACCTCACCAAAAAGACCAGTCCCTGGGCCTGATCCCCCGAATGTTAAAAGTCCTTTGACTGTCTCAAAGAACTATTCCTTGCCCGTCCAGTCCTCCAACTCCCCAACCTCTCTGCTCTGTTTGCTATTGCAATGGACACATCAAAGTTTGCCTCTGGTGCTATTCTCCTCCAAACAGATATCAACGGGGATTGACATCCTTGTTCTTATCTCTCCTAGTCATTCTCCCCAGCAGAATGAAATTACGACATCTATGATCAGGAACTCCTTGCTATCATGTGAGCCCTGAAATCCTGGCACCATTATCTCCATGGCAGCTCCCACCCGGTCCAAGTCTTCACAGGCCACAAGAATCTGACCTACTTCCGGTCAGCACAGAATCTAAATCGCTGACAGGCTTGTTGGCTTCTTGACCTTGCAGATTTTGATCCAATCATGATCCATGTCCCTGGTAAACTCCTTGCCAGCCCCAATGCCCTCTTCCACTGCCCTGATCTCCTTCCCTCTGATGACATTGACAATGAAGGAGTCACCCTCCTATCCCCATCCCTGTTTGTCAACATTGTCGACACCATGCTCCAGGAGCACATCATATCTTATTCCAAGACGGACCCCTTCATCCTCAAGGCCCTTCAATTCCTTGATGGAACCATCCCTCCCCCCTTTCAGTGTAGAGCTTTGAGCAGCTCTAGGTTTATATTCCATTATTTCGGACTTCTTTGCCATGCACCGGTCTTCCGAACTTCTGTTCCCATACTCCGGACTTACCTGCGGACTTCTTTCCCACACACCGGTCTTCCGGACTTCTGTTTCCCGTGCTCCGGACTTACCTTAGCAACTTTATTCTTTCACCATTGATATTTTATTTATGTTTTGGCATATGTTTGACATATGTATACAGTCCTGGGAATGCCCAGACTATAAATACTTGTACCTAGCTATGTCTAGGAGGAGGAGGACAAATCCCCCATCTACTACCTACCTACCATCTGAAGACCTCTCTCCATACTTTCATGGAATACATCTACTTTCCACACTTCTTATGACCTGTTCATATCGACCAACTTCAGAAGACCACTCCTACCACCATTTCAATACTTCAGACTTCCAGAACCCGTCTGGATGGCCTGGACTTCATTAGTTCCACTCAGGACTTCTTCCCAGATCCACTAGGGACTCCTTGGGATGAAACCCAAACCTCACACTCACCTACCCAATACCCTGGTTGCAACCACACAGCCAGTCATTGGTCTTTTCATCAGTCTTGACTCTCCAATTGGCAGTACAAAGACGGCATCCTTACTTTCCAAAGCTGCATCTACATTCCCCCTGATGAATCCCTCCAGCACTCCATCCTCCAGTGCTGCCATGACCATGAAACCGCTGATCACCCCGGTTATTTCAAAACTTGCCAGCTTGTCGCCGCTGAGTTTTGGTGGCCAGGCCTCGCTCAATATGTATGCAAGTATGTCGATGGTTGTGCCTCATGTCAGCAACACAAGGCCAACACTCACCCCACTGTTCCTCCACTCACCCCCATCTGCTCCACCTGCACTCACCCCTTCCAACAGATCTTGTGTGATCTGATCACCGACCTCTCTGAATCTTCGGGCTTCAATACTCTCTTGGTTGTGGTCGACCATGGCCTTACTGAGAGGGTAATTCTCTGCCCCACCAAGAAAACCATCACTGCCAAAGGGATTACAGCCCTCTTTTTCCACAAAGTCTTCCTCTGATTCAGTTTTTACAACAGAATCATCTCTGATCAAGGCCCTCAGTTCACCTTCATCTTTGCCAAAGCGTTGGGACACACTCTCAACTACTCCCTCGCACTCTCCACTGCATACCACCCCCAGACTGATGGTGAAACCGAAGGGGTCAACCAGGAAGTCAAGACCTATTTCTGCATCTTCTGCAGAAACAACCCCATCACATGGTCCGAACTCATCCCCCATGCTGAGTTCACTCACAATCACTGCCCCCACTCTGTCACCGGACAGACCCCATTCTATCTCATGATGGGATATGAACCCTGTGCCCTCCCCTTGGTCATCACCAACTCCAACATCCCTGCCATTGAGGACCACCTCAAATCCCTCATTGCCACTTGCAATGAGGCCCTCACTGCCCACGAACTTGCTTGCCAAGTCAAGGCATCTCGAAACCACCACTCCTTCACCCCTTTTACCAAGGGAATCAAAGTCTGGCTTGAAGCCAGGAATCTCAAATGCTCTGTGATCAACCTGAAATTTGCCTCAAAATGTAAAGGACCCTTTACTATTGTCAAGGTGCTATCTCCTATCACCTACGAACTGCGCCTCCCACAATCATGGAAAATCCACCCAGTGTTCCATGCATTCCTTCTAACCCCCTACTGCAAAACCCTGTACATGGGCCGAACTATCCCTCCCCACCACCTGACCTTATCGATGGGCATGAGGAATATGAAATCGAGAAAATCATCTGCCATCACAGACCTCCATCCTCCTGTTCCTTCTTGATCTGATGGAAGGAATATACTGCTGAAGAAGATTCCTGGGAACCCAAACAGAACCTACGGAACTCCGGTTCTCTCCTCAATGACTATAAATGTTGTCACTCAATTTCCTCTGTTTCTAACCAAATCACACCCCTCACAATCATGTCCATTACCCTTTCCACACCCTCTCCTGCTCCCAGCGATGTTCCCTCCGACATTGCCAAAGCCAGCTGGTCTACCACCACCCCCACCAACAACCCTCTTGAAATCAATGATGCTCCCATCCCTGTGCCTCCCCCCTTTCTGATCCAACACCTTCACAATGATGCAGAAGGTATTCCCTTTGCATGGCCTGGCTTCAGCTGGATCCACTCTGAACCCCTTGTCCCCACTACTATATCTGTTCCCCTCGTCCAATGGATCTCCAACCGTCCCACACGCCTCCCATTGTCTATACCCGCTGCCGCCCTACCCAACCATCTCACACTCCTTGATGATGACCTTGCCACTGCCATTGCCACTGAACTCCGAGACTCCAGTCTTGCCATGGCACTCGATGCCCACATGGAACCCCACTCCCCATTCACCCTCATGTATCATCTCTTTCTGATGAACTCCCATATCGCTGTCTTCACTGCCACCCCCATCGCCTCTGCCACTCAAGCATTGGCCAACCTTCACATCCGTTGTCTCCACCAGACCCTGAAACATGACCTCGTCCAGCTGATGCACCAGTTGGACATGACAGACTTTATTATCAACATAGATTGATATCTCCAAAATCTTGCCACTACAGGCAACAACCATGTCTCCACCCCATCCACATCTTCTGAACCACTCTCTGCCCAAGAAGTTGCTGCCCTAGACCGCACCGATGACTACTGGGCCAGTAACCAAGGAGTCTGGTCTCTTCCCCCCAACCACTCTCACTATCATGAAGCATGCTACCAATGCCGCTGCCTCAGACATCACTGCCCCCTTTGTCCCTTTTATCAATGTCCCATCTGCCACAGGCAATCCCCAGGACATCCCCAACATGCATGCCCCATGTGCCCACAAACTCCTCGTGCATTCACTTCCTCCTCATCAGACTTGTCTATACACCAGTCCCCTTATTCCTCGCAGTCTTCCTCTTTTTGCCGTGGCCATCCTATCCCACTGGGACAATGCCCCGATGTTTGGATCCCTTGTCGGGTCCCCACTCCCCCTCCCTCTCCACTGGCAGCGGAAGACTATGAGTTCTTTGTTAGCGCTGAAGCTGACAACAATGAGACTGGGTCTTGTTGAGGTGACTACTAAGGTTTCATCACAGTCTCACCCATACAATGGGGGTAATGTTATGATTCGTTGAGCCCCTCTTTTATTTTCCTTACATTTACTCATCATGTATGCCAAAGGATTTTGACCCTTGCTGTTTGAACCCCACTTGGGTCCTTTTCTTTTACCATTGTCTTCTCATTCCCACTTACTTATTTAGCATGACTCATTCGCAGCTGTATTACCAACCTTCATCCAATGCCATCGCATCCACTCCATAGTGACTTAGCTTCTTTGTGATTCCATCGCTTTCTATTGCTGACTCACTTTCTTCCATTGCCTATCCTTAACTATTTGATACTCAGGTGTATTCGCTATCTTAGACCTCCTGCAATTTACCTAGTATCTTGGAATTACTCTCGGTCCCTCGGTCCTTATTCTACTGTTGAGTGGACACTCCCTTCATATCCTTGACCTGTCGCTAGTCCTGTGATGTCCTTAGATCCATTGATCCCTCGGTCCTCAATGGTCCCCAGAACCTCTGCCAAGGAAGACCCTTGAGTGGACCCCCCTTTGACCCAATGTTAGTCCTACACCAGCCTTAGCCTCCCTGTCAAGGAACCCTCTCGTCAGGCCCCCTCATCCTGTCTGCTGTATAGCAACAGTAAGCCCTCAAACCACTGCAGGCCTATGCTTGACCACATCGAGCATAACAGGATCCACAGACAAAGGAGGAGTTCAATTTACCACTGAACTCTTCATTCACATTGAAGGACTCACCCACAAAGTCCTCTTCTACATCATGGACTGTGGATAACAAAACCTTATCCTCAGTCTTCCATGGCTGAAAGTGGTGAACCCCACTATCAACTGATTTGGTCAAACCCTCTCCATTGACGAATCCACTAATCAATCCAGAGAACTTTATGCATCTCACACAGCTGACCTAAACCAATACAAAGTCCACTTTCAGCAGTACAAACCCTTCCCATGACCCCCATGCCATATCCAAGTAGACTCTGTCTATGATGCACAACTTTACAAGTACCTCAACTACAAGACTGAACCCCAATACCTCTGATGCACCTACAACAACTATATGATCAACTGGATCATCTGCTGCAGTTACCACTTCATCTCCAAGGGTGATCCTCTCATTGCCATATTCACAAACTCTACCGAACTAGCCATGGCTGCTGAAAAGCCAAACCGGAAGTTACTCTTCTCTCCAAATACTCTGACTTCACCTCTGTCTTCTCAAAAGAAGCTATAAATCACATATCACCCATCCAACTCTATGATCATGAGATCAACCTAAATGAATCTTTCACTTCCAAGGTTAGAAAGATATATCCCCTCTTCCCAGATGAATGCAAAGCCACTGAAATGTTTCTTGATGAAAACCTCACTTTGGGCAAAATCCACCCCTCAAATTCTTCCCAAGCCTTTCCCTTCTTCTTCATCAAAAATAAGAATGGCAGACTCTGCCCCTGCCAAGACTATAGATACCTCAATGAACACACTATCTGTAACACCTACCCTCTCCCTCTAGTCTCTGACCTTGTTGACAAACTCCATAATGCCAAGGTTTTCGTGAAGTTTGATGTACAATGGGGATATAACAATATCCAAATTAAAGATGGTCATCAGTGGAAAGCCACTTTCATCACTCATGAAGAACTCTTTGAACTGACCATTATGTTCTTCAGTCTCACCAACTCCCCTGCCACCTTCCAAAAATTCATGAATGACTCATTTCATGACATGATCACTAAAGGATGACTTATCATCTACTCTCCAGATGAGAAAATCCATGTAGAATGGACCAAACAGATCCTCCAACACATGAAGGAGCTCAACCTTCATCTCAAACTTGAGAAATGCAACTTTACTTTCAAAGAAGTCAAATATCTGGGAATGGTCATCAAACCTGGACAACTCACCGTGGATTCCATCAAGTTAGATGGGATTGCATCCTGGCCTACACCAGAAAAACTTTGCAATGTCTGATCATTCCTCAGCTTTGCCAACTTCTACTGACACTTTATCCCAGACTACTCCTCCATTGCCCATCCCCTTATTGACCTCATCAAGAAAACCAGCCCTTGGACTGGTCCCCCAGATGCCAACTGTTACGCTTGACATGGTCAAGCATAGGCCTGCAGAGGTTCTAGGGCTTACTGTCGCTATACAGCTGACAGGATGAGGGGCATTGGGTCAAAGGGATCCACTCAAGGATCTTCCTTGGCAGAGATTCTGAGGACTGTTGAAGAGCGAGGGATCAATGGATCTTGGGGGTGTTGTAGGACTAACAATGGGTCAAGGGTTCAAAGGGAGCATCCACTCAACAGTAGGACGAGAACTGGGGAACCCAAGAGCAACTCCAAGATACTAGATAAATTGCAGGAGGTCTAAGATAGCAAATACATCTGAGTATCGAAGGTTTATATATGCAAGCCAAATGGTTAAGGGTAGGTCAATGGAAGAAGGTGAGTCAGTGATAGAAAGCGATGGAATCGCGAAGAAGCTGAGTCACTACAGAGCGGATGTGATGGCATCGGATAAATGTTGGTAATACAGCTGCGGATGAGTCACGCTAAATAAGTAAGCGGTATTGCAAAGACAATGATAAAAGAAAGGACCCAAGCGGGGCTCGAACAGTGAGGGTCAAGGTCTGTTGATGTACATGGTAAGTGAAGTGAGGAAAAAAAAAGAGGGGCCTTAATGAATCGTAACACCTACAGTCCTTTGATTATTTCAAAGAACTTTTCCTAGCCTGCCCTGTCCTCCAACTCCCCAACCTCTCTACCCCATTTGCTATTGCTATGAATGCCTCGAATTTCGCTTCCAGTGTCATTCATCTCCAAACTGACACCAACAAAGACTGGCACCCCTGCTCATATTTCTTCCAGTCATTCTTCCCAGCAGAACAAAATTATGATATCTATAATCAGAAACTCCTCACTATCATGTGAGCCCTGAAATCCTGGCACCATTACCTTCATGGCAGCTCCCACCCAGTCCAAGTATTCATGGATCACAAGAACCTGATCTACTTCTAGTCAGCACAGAATCTCAATTGCTGATGAGCTTGTTGGCTCCTTGACCTTGTGGACTTTGATCTTACCATGATCTGTGTTCCAGGCAAACTCCTCACCAGCCCAGATACCCTCTCTCACCACCCTGACCTCCTCCCCCCTGATGATGCTGACAATGAAGGAGTCAATCTTCTACCCCCATCCCTGTTTATCAACATCATCGATGCCATGCTCAAGGAGCATATCTTGTCTCATTCAGAGACCAACCCCTTTGTTCTCAAGGCCCTCCAATCCCTTGATGGTACCATTCCTCCAGCATTTTGCTCTCACCTCTCCAATTGACAATACAAGGACAGTATCCTTACGTTTCAAGGTCATGTCTATATTCTTCCCAATGAATTTCTCTGCCAGTCTATCCTCCAATGATGCCATGACCATGAGACTGCCAGTCACCTTGAATACTTCAAAAACCAACAACTCATTGCTGCTGAGTTTTGGTGGCCAGGCCTCACCCAGTTTGTATGCAAGTACATTGAAGATTGTGCCTTGTGCCAACAACACAAGGCCAATACCTACCCCACAGTGTAGAGCTCGATACAGCTCTACATGCATACAGATGCATTTGACCTAGTTCCACCCAGAATATGTCTCCTCACTCTTTATTTACTTATAACCTCCATTTTGCAGCATGGCCAAATCCAGTCATCAATGCCTGAGCTTCTGCTGGTGGACTGAAAATGGTTTCTGAAACAACTCAAATATAAAGAAGAAAAGAGTAGAGCTGAATGACCACTTTGGTCCTTAAAGGGAAGAAGCTTGGTTGAGAGGAAATCTCCAAGACTTCAAAGCTGGGGACTCCAGCCTCGAAGCCCTGGGGTTTATATACTATTCTACTGTATGTACATGTTTGTGTAAATACCATAAAGGGACATTGTACCATGATAAGGAGAAAATACATGATTGGCTGATAAGGAGGCATGAGTCATAAAGAAGCGTGTCCATGAGAGAATGAAGTAAAGAAGCATGCATCATGTGAAATATGAGGAGTGATGTCATGATGACATCATAGATAAGAGATAAGGGTCTAGCCCTTGGACATGTGACAAGTCATGTGACTTGTGGTCTAGACTGCTGAGTAAGCAGTCACATGATAAGTTATGCTGGAAAACGTCTAAGTCCTTGTGGCCTTGAGCCGATAGGGGTTTTCCTTATATAGGAGGTCAGGAGTTCAACTCCTGCCATGAACAAGTTTTAAATAGTGAAAAGAGCGATCATAACAGTTTCCAAGTGGTCAGCTTGGACTGACATGACCTCAGACCACTTAGCCATGTTGTCTTCAGCTTTGGCCAAAGGTTTTGCTTTACCAGGACTATGTTGCTACCCTCAGACAGCATTTCCAAACCAGGAGAAAAATATCTACTATTGGCTCTTCTTTCATTGGTTTGGGCTCCCATTCCCTCTATCCTTTACTCATTTTTGGACTTGTATGTACCTTTATGGAATCAGCGCCAGGCTTGTTTGATGGGTGCCCCTCCCCTTACATATCTTACATCATGGACCCTATTCCCTAACTTGGGGTACATACAGTGAGCAACAAAACTGTTGCAATGTTAGCAACATTTTGATTGTTGGACAAATATCTCATCAACCACTAAATGCGATAACCCTAAACCTAGCCCAGTCAAAAGCCCTTATCAAGGGCTTCCTAAAATGTATATATGTTGCTTATATAATTCTTTCTATTTGCGGAGATATTGGCCAATTAACCAAGGATACTCATTGCAACAGTTTTG
>JBBPMJ010000783.1:0-14414 GCA_038090255.1 Austroboletus niveus | reverse complement strand
GAGCTAGATCTTTTGTTACACTTGCACAATGTCCTATAGAAATCCTGGGGGTTTCCCTGCTGAGACTTGAGACTCAGGTAGGAGTGAGACTAAACACTATGTATAATTGCGCAGATCTAGCTGCAAAATGTACATGATAACTAGTAGATATTTATACAGGTCGGAACCATCTTGGAATGGGGAGTAGATAGAACAGAGCATATGTTATGGTACAATGGCCTTGTGGATCAATGGATGAAAATGGAATAACACTATCATCAAAAGGAGGATGACAGGGGAAGCAGAGGTCCATGACAAAAGTGACTCTGGAGACACATGTCCTTAGTTATAAAAGGGGAATGAGAGAAGAACAGGGCGAATGAAGAACAGGGATCTCCATATGACCATTTGAAGCATAATCTTTAGAAAATAGAGTCCAATAGCATTTGAGGGGAGTCTGTTTTCAGGCTTCCATTCTGGTAGAGGGGTTGCAAAGTGCTTCAATGATTCTGAGAGTCTGGAACCTTTGGCACCATCAGAAGCAAGTTCACTTGTAACGATCAGTCCAGAAGGCCCTGGGATGGTCCTGAAAATTAAGTTCACATTGGACCAGGAAGGTCTGGAGTTTCCACAGCTCCATACCATCAAACTGGTTGGGTTTGTGAACCTTGATGCACTGACTACGTGATGGTTGTTGAACTGAGAGAGCCCACAAATAGCATTGGCCAGATTGACCAGAATGTTGGCAGGGTCATTGTTGTTTTCATTGTCACTGCTATCATTGTCAGGGTCATTGCTGGAATTCCTGCTGGGGCCAGGTGGGCCAGGTGATCTGGAAGTACCATGACCTGATGGGCCTAGGGGGTCACCAGGGAAATTATCATTGTCCCAGAATCTCAAGTTGGAGTCTGTGTCATCAGAGCTGTTGTCACTGGAGTCATTTCCACAAGGAGGAGATTGACAAGAAGGTGGCGACGTCCAATAGTCATCTGAAACAGCTATCTTTGGTAATTCATCATCCTTAGGGATTTCCTCAATGCATGTGTGGAACAGAGAAGTGCGAACATGAGGAGCTGGGTGACAGTTGAAGAAGGTTAGTCTGTGATAAGATCTTCATATAAGGTCTCTGCTATATTTTCTTTTTCTGTTTCACTTCATCTCATTTTCATTAATCATGTTACATTAGAAAAGAAACAAAAGAAAAGATTACAAAAAGAAAAAAAATCACAATTACATAGTCCTTAGACCCTACTGGCCACCCATCTCTATGTCTTCTCCTTTGATATTCACCTCATCTCTGATGCTGCTCTTCTCCACTTTGGTCCCTTTCTCCTTCATCTGGACCTCCACCTCTTTCTCTGACTCCTCTGCATCCATCACCTCCACTTGTATCCCTTTGAACATGTGGTTTTTCATCTTTCTCCACACTGCCAACATCTCTCCCTTGTACCCCAGGTTGCACACTGCTTGCACTATAATCTGCAGCTGCATCTGCTGGTTTTCTTGATTGCATTGGTGATGCACTGCTTCTTCTTCCCACATCCTCATATTCTAGCATTGAACCTGAATCAAGTCACAAACAGCCTTGGCAACTTCCATTATTGCACTGGTAAGCACTGTTCATGGCCCATCCATGAGCCTCTCATTCTCCATCTCCATTCTTGCCTTCTTCTTTGACTCTGATGCCTCCAGGCCCACTTTCTGCTTCTTCAACACTGGCTTCTTCACAACCTTGACTTCATAATCTTCATCTGTTGGCCACTTACATTATTGCTTGATGCTGATGCATGCTGTGCATGATGACATCTTCTTTGCCAGCATCAGCACACACTCAATGTTAAGATGGCAGCACCAGAAGCACATGTCTGATATGTGGTCGACCCATGGCTCAGCCACCTTCTTCTTGCTCTTGCCCTTTTGGTGGGGCTTGGGCAGGCCAATTGGTGGTGTCTGTTTGTCCTGTTGGGTTATTAGCATATCTCTTCAACTCCACATTCATATACTTACCCCTGTGTCCACATTGGTGGCCTCCACCACCTTCTTCCCCATAACCTTTTTCATGTGACACCTTGTGGCTTTCTCCTTCTTGTGCTTATGACACTTGGTCTCTTCCACCTCACATTACATCTGCTCTTTCTCCTTTCAATGCTTATGCATCTCCTCTTCTGCCTGTCAGTGTTCTTTTTTCTTCTGCATCTTCACACATCATTGCTGCTCTGCCAGCTTTACCTCAAATACTTTGTTGTTGTTGTCATTGTCTTCTGTGAGACACACATTGTCCCAGGTGCACATGTCAGTGATATCAAAAAGGGTAAAAGACATGGTAAAAAGTTAATGAGTCAAAGCATGCAACTCCCATCTTATAAGGCCCCCCCATCAGCAATTTCCAACTCTGCTCCACAGTTGCTTAGATAATGCTTTGCTGTTCACTCCATGCATACTCTCACATTACATCTCTACCCTGTCACAATTTCACTTACCACATGGATGAATCTAGCTGCCACTTTGGCCTTCAGGGTTTCAGGCCTAAGAGGGGAATACTGTCATATCCCAGATTCTTGCTAAGTCTCCCCCACTCCTCCATGTGTATTACCTCCACTATTCTGCCTCTACAGTCTCTGTTCCTCCATCTCTGCTTTCCTCTTATATTCATGTATGTCATGTTATGTTTCCCTTTGTTCCCTTCATAGTATAGTCTTCATTCTATTACTGCAGTGCTCAGGGTAAGGAGCATAGCTCTGGCTGTGCAACTGACCAGCACAGCAGTGGTACTTAGTTTCCTCCATTTCTCTGACCCTGACTTTACTATATTTACTATATCTTAATTCTTTAGTTTGAATATCAACTCCTCTGTCATTGAGCTCATCAATTCCACTTGAGTCTTGATGACTCTTCTCTGACATCTCATCACTCTGACTCTCTGCTCTGTTCCCCTTGTAAATTAGAAACAATGAAACTGGACAAGGGTGCATTATATACATAAGGTGAAGTTAAAGTCCCTACTCCCTCCAATCAACTCCAGTGCTCTGGAGTTTACTACTCAGACTCTGATGAATCTGTATTTAACACAGTTACAGCATGGATCTGCTAGAATTCAGAGTCTGAAGTCTAAGTTGGATTTGAGTATTGAAATAAGTAGTGCTATTTCCATTATGTTGTAGTATTAGTCATATGCCTGGGTCATGACATTGTCGGCATTGTTATGAATCATGCCTAATTGTTATCTGTGTCTGCTTGAGCTGATGCTAATTGCAAACAAAGCCCAAATTTGAAAACTGTCAGATTTGAGTAAATAAATAGCATTATTCCCATTGTATTGTAGTATTTATGTAATAGTCACATATCTAGGTAATGACATTGTTGGCATTGTTGCAGACTCTTCTGTGCTCTGATATAGTCTCAGAGGTCTGCTTGAGCTGACATTAACTGTTGATAGAGCTCAGAGCCTAGGTTAGATTCAAGTAAATAAGTAGCATTATTTCCATTGTATTGTAGTATTTAGTAGTTACATATCTGGGTCATGACATCATTGGCATCATTGCAGACTCTTCTGTGCTGTCAGATTTCATCAAGTTAACTCTGGCCTCCTTCAGCATCATCTGGTCATCTCCAGTGACTTTACTCTGACATGTTCCCTCCAAGTTCTTCTTTCCCTCCATCTCCATTATCTTCAATCCATGTATGTTATGTTTATCTTACTGTACTTTCCTATGCACTCTTGTATTCTGTTTTAGTTGATCTTCATTTTATTATATGATATTCAGGATAAGGAGCACAGCTCCAGCTATGCAATGAACTGGCACTGCACTGGTACTTCTCTACTTCCATTCCTCTAACTTGTACTACACTCCTTTCAAACTTCTCTTCTCCATATATAAACTTGTGTACTTTGTCCTTAACACCTTAGTTCAAATATTATATTAGTTCTCACTTCCTCCAACTTCACCATATGTAGATCTTATCTTGGCCTTCTCTTGTCTGAGTCTTGATAACTCACCTCCAACCTTCTGACCCTCCAGACCTCTTGCCCATTCTGTTTGTAATTAGCAACACCATATTTGGGCAAGGGCACATCACATAAGGTGATGTCAACATTGCCCTGACCACTATACAACTCTGGTGCTTCAGAGTCATATATCCAGATCCCAGCAGAACTAAACTTAACAGTATATTTGAACTTATACTTATTTCAGTACTTCCCTGCATTCTTCTCATCATATCCCCACATATCTCAACAATCACATATGGCTATCCATGTTATGTAGACTTGCTCCTGCTCCTGAAGCAGCTACTCAGCCAAATCTTTTTCCCCTCTTTGCCAGTTTCTACCATACTTCTAAAGTCATAAATCAATTCTGAAGTTTTTTTTTTGCTCATTAACCAATTCCCTCCATCTCTTGCACACACTTTCATTCAGCACATGCATTGGAGAACTCTTCAAATGTGACAATGAAATGGAAAAAACATTTCCTGATGATTTCAATACACTGCCACCTCTGTGTCCATCTCCAGGCCATGGCAATGGTTCTGATGGTGACCTAGTGATAATAGTTCAGACTACTATAAGCAAGACAACTTTGAACTATCTGGTGAAGAAAACAATAAATACCCTGATGGCTCTCCTGACCCCAGCAAATATTTAGATGACAGCCCCAGAGACCAAGACAGTGACAATGACAGTAATGACAAAAATTCCTAAGATATATTGACCAATCTGACTGACATAATCAAAGGGCTGTCATATTCTAACCACTACCCCAGCAACTCCAGAAACCAGCACATGAAAGTTTGTGAACTGGACCAATTTGATGGTATGGAGCCTTGCAAGCTCCAAACTTTTCTCATCCAGTGTGAACTCAGTTTTCAGGATCAGCCTAGGGCCTTCTGAACAGATCACACCAAATTCATCTTTGTGCAGTCCTACTGGCTCTAGAATGGTTTGAGCTCAATCTCCTTGACATCAGAGATTCTATGTACTGTCTGAACTGAATGAACAACTACCAGAACTTTGTTCTAGAGTTGAAGAACAACTTTGGACTCCATAACCCAGTCAGAAATGCTGAGCATTAGCTCAACAACCTCAGCATGAAGGATATCCAGCATATCAACAGATGCACTCCAGTATCATTTCTACATATAATGGCCTCCCAAACCAGATCAAAGATAAAATCTCCTGTGTCAGCAAATCCCTCACCCTCACTAAACTTTGACACCATGTGCAATCCATCAATGTGCAATACTGGAAGTAAAAATCTGAGATCAACAGTCAGCAGAAGAACTCCAGCACCCAGAAACCCACCTCCAACAACAAGTCATCCAATAACAAGTCCAGCAGATCCAAGCAGAAGGATTCCAAAGGCAAATCTGCATCCATCACTTTTACTTCTGGTACCTCTGGTATCTTCACCTCTCCCCTGAAACCTAATCTCTCCTTGAAGCTTGACAAGAACAGCAAGCTATCAGCTGCCAAACAAAAGTGATGCTTCAATAACAAACTGTGCATGTTCTGCAGTCAAGGCAGATATGTTACCAAGGACTACCCTTGTTCCACATCCTGGGCAGCCAAAGTGCATGCTGCAAAGCCAACTCTGGAAGCTTAATCAAAGACCTTCACTGAGGTGAAAAAATAGAGCATGACCTTCAAAGCTCCACATAGATAAATGATCATGTTGACATCATATGTGCACCCAAGGAGATCTGTCTCAATGTGTTCACTCCTTCTGATCTCAGATCACTCATGCCTTCCATCTCTTTAGTCTCTTATGATATCTCTTGCACTTGTAGACTCCGGATCCTCTGAGCTTACCTCCAACATCTAAGGCTTCTCTGCCTCCAGTCATCATCTCCTCCAATACACTGTGTTTCTCTGAGCATAAGACTCTGCCCACTGCACTTATTAATGCTCCAGCATTTGCTTTGGCTTGTTACCTTCAAGGCTCTATTCAGTTTAGTCTTTAACTCCACCTTCAAGAAGATGACCTTCATACCACAGCTACTCAGCCTCCAGAACATATGAGTATCTCCAGAGTGTCACAAATTCTCTAATGTATTCAAAAAATGATGGGCCAATACCCTAGTTCCTTACCATGAGCACAATCTGGAGAAAGGTACCTTTCCTCCACTTAGCACCATCTACACTCTTTCCCCTTCTGAGCTTGAATCCCTCTGTGTCTTTCTTGATGAGCATCTATTTATTGGCTTCATCCATCCCTCTTCCTTACTCATGCTGCTCTGATCCTTTTTGTCTGCAAAAAGAATGGTTCATTTTGCCTTCACATTAATTTTCAAGACCTGAACAAAATCATGAAAAAAGAATGCTATCCTCTTTCTTATATTTTTAACCTTTAAGACACTTTGAGCTGCATCAAGGTCTACTCCAAGATTGATCTCTGGCATGCATTTCACCTGGTTCATATCACCAAGAGTGATGAATGAAAAACTGCCTTCTGCACTAGGTATGGCTTATATGTATGATTTGTTATGCCATTTGATCTTATAAATGCCCCAGTGGCTTTTCAGCAGTTTGTCAATACTATCTTCACTGATCTTCTTGATGTTAGCATGATTAACTACCTTGATTGACATTCAGACACTCAGAGATCTTTCACAGAACACAGGACTTACTTGAAGACAACTCTAGTATGTTACCTTTCAATATATCAAATCCAAGAAATATGAGTTCCATACCAATTCCATCAAGTACCTCAGCTATCAGATGTCCCCTGCCAGCCTTACTATGTCTTCAAACAAGGTCCAGTTGATCCTTGGCTGGCTCAAACCCTAGAAAATCAAGAATGTCCAGTCATTTTTAAGGTTTGCCAACTTTTACTGGCATTTTACCCACAATTACTCTGATATTGTCATTTCCCTTACCTGACTCACTCAGAAAGGTGTCCCATGGACCTTCATCAATGCCTGTTATTCTGCCATCCAAGTACTCAAGACTGCTTTTACCTCCACTCCTATCCTTACTCCTGATGCTCTCATCATTATTGAAACTAATGCCTTCAACTATGCTATCACCAGCATCCTCTCCATGAAATGTCTGGATAAAGAAATCCAGCCAGTGACTTACTCCCACACAATGACCTTCCCAGAGCTAAACTATGACACTCATGACAAGAAGCTTTTGGCTATTTATGAAGCCTTTCAGACTTGGTGCCATTACCTTAAAAATCTGGAATATTTTTCCATCATCAAACTCTTATTCTGGCAGCAAGCCCACTAATTAGAGTTCCTTTCCTAGTTCAACATGGTGATCCAGTTTCACCCTGGCTGCCTCAGTGAGAAATCTGATGCCCTAACTAGATACTGGAATGTCTATCTGGATTTCATTGAACAACTCCCAGCCACACTGCCATCCTTATCATTGTGGACTGAATTTCTAAGCAATGCATCTTCATTCCCACTGACAACAAGGTGACATCTTTGGAACTGGCGAAACTTTTCTTTCTCCATTGTGTTTTCCAAACATGGAGTTCCCTCCCACATTAACTCTGACAGAGGCTCCAAGTCTGTCTCACACTTCTTTCACTCTTTAGGCACTGCATTGGATATCAAGCTCCACTTTACCTCCAGTTACCACCCAAAGGGCAACAGACAAACAGAATGGATGAACCAAACTCTTGAGCAATACCTTCAGATCTATTGTAATTATCAACAGAATAACTGGTCTGAACTTCTTCCCTTCACAGAGTTCACTTACAACAATGCTTCAAACACTACAACCAGAGTCTCACTGTTCTTTGCCAATAAAGGCTACCACCCTAACATTTCCATCCATTCTGAATGTGATCTTACCTCTCCCCACATCAGAGAGTACTTAGTGGACTTCAACTCCTTTACCAATTCCTCTGTGAGGAAATAGCTGCAGCACAAAGTGATATCAAGGACTGGCCAATATCAAGTGAACTCCTGCTCTGGACTTCAAGGTTGGAGATCAAATTTTTGTCAAGACTAAGTACTTCAACTCTGCTTGTTCCTCTAAAAAGCTCTCTGAGAAAAACTTAGATCCATATCCCATTATTGCTCAAACTGGCTCCCTTTTCTTTATGCTCCAACTGTTTAATATCTGGGTTCCAGATATCATGTATTAGATGTCAAACCCATACTACTGTTCATATAGCAGTGTGGCAGAGGGCAGTACACTGGAGTTTGGCCAAACAGGAAACAGTCAATCATAGTACTCACTGGGGCTTGGAAGACACCTGGAGATACTTGGAACATGTCTGGGAGCTGGGTCAAAAGGGCAAAAGACTCTCTATTGCATTTGTCTACTCAGCAGATATTTATTCTACAACTATATATATAGTACCTCAGTAAGGATAATCTATTGTACAGTGGCTCAAATAAGTGTCCCAATGTTAGAGCATTTTGGAAAGATGTGATATTTGCAAGAGAACCAAAATGCAATAGCTCTAAACCTTGCCCTGAAGATGAGCTCTTTGTCATATGATTTGATTGCCATGGCACTTATAACCATATTAAAATGACATGTCATTGGGACACTTATTTGAGTAACATTGCTATTCCACAATTTTAGTACTTTGTATATCCTCTCTTTGCCTTTATCACTGCCTCTAGTCTTCTAGGCATGCTTTCTATCAATTTTTGACATTCCTCAACCTCCATTTTACACCATTCCACATCAATCCTTTCCCAAAGCTTTCAAACCCCTCTTGGTGATGTTGGGTAGCCAGCATTCATCCTCCCTTCTACCTCTGCAAGGATTCCCACACCATTCCAGCCCATGCCCAAACCATCAAAGAATCTCCTCCAAACTTTACTATCCCCTGTACCTCCTTGTCTTGCAAAGGTTTTCCTGCCACTTTTCACACATATTTCCTTCCATCTGATCCAATCCTGTTAATCTTGATCTCATCTGACCAAATTACCCTAATCCAGTCCTCCACAGTCCGGTGTTGGTGCTTGAGAGCAAAGGCCAGCCTATGTTTCCTATGCCTAACACACAAGAGTGGTTTTTTTTTCTTGACTACAGCCTTTAAAGATGCAAACTTTAGCACATTGTAAACAGTTTGGAAAGAGACAGGAGAGGAGGTGGTAGAATTGATGAGATGGGTTGCCTGGACAGCATTTTCAACCTTGCCAGAGGTAATACTAAAGACAATTCTTCTTCTGTCAGTAGGGGACAGCTTGGAAGGAGGGTCTAATTTGATGTTTTCCTTGCCTGGATGAATTTCTTTGATAACTCTGACTACAGTGGACTTCCTCAGACCAGTTTGGGAGGATATCTTTCTAGCAGAAAGACCAGATTCAGAGAGAAACAGGATATTGGCTCTAGCAGAGATAGAATGGGCTTCATGATAAAGTAGGATTAGCTTGATGGTATTCCTGCCTTATATAGTGCTCAGGGTTATGTAAGTTATATAATCAGACAGGGTTGGAGCACAGCATCCATCAGAACATTATGTTATTTATCAAATGATGATTAATAACATCAGCATCGAATAAGTATCTCAATGACATGTCATTTTAATATGGCTATATCTTAGTGCCATGGCAACCAAATCACATGACTAAGAGCTCATCTTCAGGGCAAGGTTTAGGACTATTGATGACCCTGCAAGGTTTAGAGCTATCATATTTTGGTTCTCTTGCAAAATCGCATTTTTCCAAAGTGCCCTTACATTGGAACACTTATTTGAGCCACTGTGTTGATATCTGGAGTTAAGTCTACTTCTATTTGGCTGACTATGCCTGAATGGCAATACTCTGGTGTTGACACACAAAGTCTGTTCTATGTATATATTGTACTGAACATTTGAAGTATCTTCATAGGCCACTGGACTTATAGTACTTGGAGACATTTCTGATATATCACCTTCCAACACTGACTCCCTGATTTCATGAAGTCCATTCATCCAGTCTTCCACATTTCTCAGCTAGAATTAGCAGTTCTGAACACAATTTCTAATCACATCCAACCTTCTCCTCCAGTGAAAATTGACAGTGAACTGGAGTATGAGATTTTCAAGATTCTCAACTCCAAGATTGACCATAGGCAAAAGCACTGCAAAATTCTATACCTAGTTCAATGGTCCAGCTATGAAGATACTGACAAAGAAACATCCTGGCTACTTGCAATAGAACTAAATCACACTTCTGAGCTAGTCACTAATTCCCATGTCCAGTATCCAGATAAGCCTTGTTCTCATATCTCTTAATCAATTTTCATCTACTTAGATTTCTTATGATTAGTTTCTCTCATGGTGCTCCAATCTATTTTCTCTGACTCCATACATATATGTATGTCTTATTAAAAAACTAAAACAAAAAGCACAAAAACAAAAAAATTACTATTATACAAAGTCCATAAGACCCCTACTTGCTGGCCCATGTCCACATCTACCCTCTCCACCTTCATGTCCTCTTCATTTCCATCTTCTTCCTCTGTCTCTCTCCATGGCCTCCATTGCCAATCCAGCAAGGTCCACCAGCCTCTCCTTAAAATCATTCTTTAACAGAGTAACAGACTGCTGGTTCTTGACAATCCCATTGGTCCAGCCATATCTTGATGGCCTTATGCTGGACAGTGATTAGTAACAGAATTACTTTTCAGATCTTCAGAAGCACCACCATCTGCTTCACAGCCATTTGCTCCTCATGGCATTGGATCTTCATAAACTTCCGAAGGAGTGTGGCCAACACTAACTTCTACATTACTGCTTGGCATGCCTCTGATGGCCCCATCACTGGTCCATTGTCCTCTGCCTCAGTCTGAACCTTCTTCTTTAGCCTTGGCATACCCAATGTCACAAAACTTGCACTTTTTGAGTGCAGGTTTCACAATGATCTTCACATCCATTTTCTCCTTCTTGTTATTGAACATAGGCCACAAGTGAGTGCCCTACTCCCTTGTCCTTATCTAATGACCCAAGCATGGAGCTCCCTTGGAAATGTTATTGAACTTTGATTTCCAAAGACTTCACCCCTTCTGGACATCTGTCTATACTCATTCTTGATGAACCATGCAATCTCATTTTCCCTTCATACTTAGACTGAGTCCATGCATTTGCAGTTTCCTTCTTTGTCATGGACCTCCACCCTCCTGATTTTTTCTCTTTATGGAGATCTAGCTTATTCTCTATTACCATTGACATCACAAGGCCCCAGTTGGTACCATGTATCCTCTGATTGTGTCACCAGTGACTCAATCACACTTACCTTGCCCTTGCCCTTCTGTCAGGGCTTGGGCTGGACTGGTGTTGAGCCTCCTTGTCCCTGCTCTGAAGTGTTAGTCTCTGTTTTGAGCAGTCCAAGCAGCACTTACCTCAGTAACCTCTTTCACCTGCTTCTTCTCTCTCTTCCTGCTTGGCCTCCTCAGCCTTGTGCTTGGCCTTTTTGGTCTCTTCTGTCTTTTTCTGCTCTTTCTTCTTATATTATTTCTTCTTCTCCTCCTCCTGACACTGCATCTCCTCCTTCTTGTGCCTTTTCCTCTCCTTCCTCTCAACCATCTGATAGTGATATTTGGTGAGCTTCACCTTGCTGAGCTCATCATTGCTGTCATTATCCTCTTGGATATGATAATCTGACCAGGAGGTAAGGACAGGGACCAGGGCCAGCATTGCAGTTGATTAATGGGAAGACATGGTAAAAATGTTAAGAAGAGAGCAAACCTGGCAGACACCTGTCTTATATATCCTTTTTAAACTCTGACTCAATCTTGCTTTGATTCTCCCACAAAAGCTTTGGCTAACTGCTGGGGAATACTATTATATCCCAGATTTCATCAAGTCAACTCTGGCCTCCTCTAGCACCATCTGGTCATCTCTGGTGACTTTACTCTGACATGTTCCCCCCAAGTTCTCCTTCCTCTCCATCTTCATTATCTTCAATCCATGTATGTTATATTTATGTTACTTTCCTATGCTCTCTTGTATTCTGTTTTAGTTAGTCTTCATTCTATCATGTGGTGTTCAGGGTTAGGAGCACAGCTTCAGCTGTGTAACAAACCTTCATTGCACTGATATATTGCTACTTCCATTCCTCTAGCTTGTACTATACTTCTTTCAAACTTCTCTCCTCTTTATATAAACTTGTGTACATACATTGTCCTTAGCACCTCAGTTCAAATATCATCTTAGTTTCCACTTCCTTCAACTTCACCATAGATCTCATCATGGTGTTCTCTTGTTTAAGTCTTGATAACTCATCTCCAACCCTCCAACCCTCTGAACCTCTTGTCCATCCTGTTTGTAAATTAGTGACACTGTACTTGGACAAGGGCACACCACATAAGGTGGAGCTAACTTTGCTTTAATGACCATATAACTCCAGTGCTCTGATATAGTCCTGGTATATTTGCTTGAGAATGGATACTCTACCACTTTGCAGCCTTAGGTCAAGTAATGACATTTTCTAAGTATTCATCTTGATGTCATGCAACAAGATCTAAGATGTCAAAGATGCATCAGATATCAAAAAACACAATTTTTATATATCTACCATCACATGGCTAATGTCTTGTGTAGCTAGAAAGCAATATGAGTATGCTAATTGAATTTATGAGTGCATATATCCTGCTTACCTCTGTTCTCTTGATCTGGGCATATCATAGATTTCTTTTTCTTCAACTTCTGTCACTAGGCCTCTTATTCAAGATGCTCTTCAGCTTCATGGCTAGTTAGTACAGTATGCTAATGTGAAAGAGATCAGCTTACATATGTATATGCTGAGCCCTTTCAGTTAGGCAATGCTCATGAGCAGATCATGCTTGTAATTGAATAGTACCACTGTTATCACTCAGGCCATTGAGAGCTTTATTAAGGGCTGCATGGGATGGACCATATGAGAACATGGTGGGAGACTCAAAGAAGCAGTGAGGCAAAAGGAATACAAATAATTTGAACTCATGTGATCAATGCATGAAGGCATAATAGCATATACATACATACATACCTTTATCATTACCCTTCTACCTGCAAGCAAAAGATGCATCAAGCTTGTAAGGTTGCTATCAAAGCATCCCAGTCCAAAGGTGGCACTAATTAGCTTTATGGCAAAATCAGAGACAATAACACTTATTAAGCTTATGATATAAATGACAGTGGCAGTGAGAATGACAGCATACTAGACAATGATCAGCCATTGTCACTCAGTTCAGCCCATTTTCAAATCACATCCAGAAATATGATGTCAGCCTTTGAAACATGTGTGCATTTTGCTTGAATATCTACCTACAATCAAGCTCAAGTGCTTTTCTTGCACATGCCAATCCATCAAATGTTATCAATTCTTTTACTACTGCATGGCCCAGCTCCTGGAACTGCTCAATAAGGCAGGTAGATCAGGTGTTGAGATGACATGTCTGGATGGCTTGATTTGATGGTTATATTCAATCCTTGCATACAGTATGTACATCATGGATTTCCCAGAGCAATGCCTCATTGCATGTTGCAGGGAGAATTAATGCCCAAAGTGTACTGTTCACTGTAAGAATTATGGCAACTTTGAAAATGCAATGCCATGCACCTCTAGAGAAACTTTAAAAAAATCTAGCAAAGTTTCAGAACAGGCTAATGGAGAATAAAGAATTTAAGGAGAAGTTGGGACTATGTGCTGTATTTGAGCCATTCTAAGCAATGCTCCCTTATTCCAACATATTCCAGTTTGTCACATCTAATGTCTTGTATCAGCTACACAAAGGTGTCTTCAAGAATCATGTACTTATATGATGTGCTGCCATTATTGAGGCAGAGGGGCTCAATGCTCAATTTAAAGCCTTATCTTTATATGTATATTGGGCTCTATTTCAAGAAGGGCAACTTAAAGCACAAGCAGTAAATGGGATCTGACATAAAGAAGCTTGAACACATTTTTCTGGGGGTTATCACAGATGTCATAAACAACTGAGTACTAGCACCAGTGTAAGGTACTCTGGATTTCATCACCTATGTGCAATATCAGTCACACACAGATGTTACCTTGAACAAAATACACAATGCCTTGAAGCTCTTCCATGAAAACAAGGCCATGTCCATTGAACTCAGCATTCATTCAGACTTTGGACTTGAACTTAGAGTCTAATGAGAAGGCTGTTCAAACAAAACAACACAGCAAATTCCATGGCATTCAAGGCTTAATAATACTAATGCCCTTACCCTCTATCTCAATTGCTTCTTTATGATTGATAGCTCACACTCACATGGATACTACTTTCCAGCAATATCTCCCAATCCAAATACAGTGAGCTCAAAACCCCTTTCCATGCTAACCCTAATGGCAGTGCACAAAGCGCACTGCCAAAAACCATGGGAATTTCACTTAGCTTTGGTGGAGTTATAAATAGTGCATACTCTTGGCTATAAAATCACCCCCTAGGTCATGTGATTTGGTTCACACACTGTCAAGATATAAGCAATATAAAACAACAATGACATGAAAAGGGTTTGAGCTTTTGAATGGATGGGTGTTCT
>JBBPMJ010000782.1:0-14430 GCA_038090255.1 Austroboletus niveus | reverse complement strand
GCCCGCTTTATGGAAAATTATCCAACATATTTGGTGAGTGCTTTTAAAATATGAGAATGCGGATGGTTACTCACCCACCAGCCAGGGCGGAAACCGCTCCTATACTCGTGTATAGTTGTATTTTTGGTTTGTTTTTCCGCGTTATAATTATATCGCTTCATTCACGTCACGTTAGTTGGGATCAGCACTTTGCGGTGCTGCACAAAATATGATTTGGTTAATTGTCTGTAGAGCCCTACAGGGGGTCGGCGGCGGGGGTGTCATGCAACTCTCGATTATCACCATTTCAGATATTGTTCCGTTGAAAGAGTACGCTTGAAATGCATCCCATTTTTAAAGATTAAATCAACTGATGTTGTCATAGTCGTGGCCGTTATGGGAGTCTGCTTGGCGCTACTTATGGTGTCGCGAGGTAACCCAGTCACAAAATTTGAGTTCAATTTCTCTAATGTCGTTTCTGAAAAGTGTCGTGGGACCGCTCCTTGGTGGTGTAAGGATATATTAATCGAAGCTTCCGCTATGAATACTAAATCAACCAAGGTGCTAGCTCAACATGCTTCGTGGAGATGGTGTTTTTTCATCAACTTGTGCGTACTTAGTAATTATAATGACGGCATGCGATGCGGCACTTCTAACTGCTGAACTCTAGACCTGTCGGGGGAGCTGCAATAACGTTGTTGTTTATCTTCCTCAACGTCCATCCACCTCCGGAACGCCCGCTTCGTGACCAGCTCGCCGAATTGGATTTCATAGGACTTTTCAGTCTAATAGCAGGAGTAATTTGCCTCGTCATAGGATTCAACTTTGGCGAGGAGAGCTGTTAGTCTGTATTTTAGGCTCGTCGAGCCGGCTAATTGACTCCTTTACAAGGGTCGCATCCGCAGACAATCGGCCTGCTTACCGTAGGAGTTGTTCTGCTCGTTTTTGGAGGGGCCAACGAGGCACTTACAAAACGTACGGCTATCCTTCCCCCTCGTCTGTTCAAGGTAAAAATCTATCTTGGGCTTTGCATATTTCTCTGACAGTGTTACCAAGACTCGAACCACTGGATGTCTCCTAGGGACCGCATTTTTCCACAACTCGGTCTTTCTCCCGACAGTATAGTGAGCATAGACTACTCGATGCCCAAGTGGTATCCCGCTGATTCGAAACACAGTTATCTTCCCGTGTTCTACCAAGGTTTGATGTTCTGGTTTTGTCATCTGTGAATGTTTGATTAACCCACCTGCAGTGCTTGGCTCTTCGGCTACTGATGCAGGCGTCAAGTGCGTAAATCTTGGTTTTCGCCATGTTTTGATAATATTTTGAATACAGATTACTTCCGTACACCCTCGTATCTTCTGCGTTCTCGGTCATATCTGGATTCGCTGTCTCAAAGACAGGCAAAAACCTCCCGGTGATCTGGTTTGGGAGCACGTTGTTTACCGTCGGCACAGGTCTCCTCACCCTGCTGGACTATGACTCAAGCTTGTATGGGTTTTCTATTCTTCGCGTAAAGAAGAATCTCTTACGGTGTTTGATTGTTAAAAGGGCTGAACAGGAAATTTTGCCTTTTCTTGCAGCCGTCGGAGTGGGTCCTCTATTCCAAATTCCAATAGTAGCTCTTCAAGCGGCAATGCCTCACAAAGATATGGCTACTGCAACAAGCGGATTCATGTTCCTTCGGTAAGCCAGCCTTTTCGAGTGCATTTAGAGCATAATTGCCGATTAATATAAATATCAGCGCGGTTGGAGGTGCCACAGGACTTGCTGTGGGTGAGGCTATTATTGCCAGCGTGCTTCCAAAGAAACTCGCTGCCATCCCGAACATTGCTAGTCTCGGGCTTGGTGACAACATTACGTCCCTTAATGATAACATCGGCAAGGTCCACTTGATTCCCGTACGTGTTTGCCACATAGTCACTTTTTTTGCGGCTGGCTAACGCTGAACCCTACGTACCTTTAGAACGTTGGCCTTCGTCACGCGGTGATGCATGCATGGGCGCGCTCGATTGCTACGATATGGATGCTGACGACGGCGATGGCGGGTATAGCACTAATTTTAACGTTGTTCTTGCGGGAGTACACGGTTAAACGCACGACGGTGTACGGTGACAATATCACGGATGTCCCGGGGGGTGGTGAAAAGAACCCATCGACAGTAGAGTCAGAAGAGCGTGGACGATAGACTGGTATCACTGTACATTTCGATAGCACATGAATGGCGTTACGCTTTGAAAGGCTGCAAAAGGGAGTGTTCAAGGTTTGTCTAGCAAAGTGGAGCTGGCAGAGGCAGAGGGGCTTTATAAACCGGATTAGGAATAGTATTCGCACAGGCTACGCAAGCCAAGGTTAGGTTCTCGAGTCAATTTACCAGCGGCCCCTTGACTTCTTATAGTTTACCCAACCCACCACCGTCCCCCCGCCAATATCTGGCCCCAGCACGCCTTCCGCCCCGTTCACGAGCGGACGAGTTGGAGAACATGGCAAAATCGTTTGCCCAGTATGCCTCGCAATTTTTGTTGCAGCAACAGAACCCAGAGTCAAGTCTGTCATCCTCCCAGCCTCTTTTCTTTTCGTTCACAACCGACGAGGAGTATCGTGCAGACAACGACCACGACGACGAGCTTGACGACATGGACGATCCCCATTTGCGTGTAAGCCGTATGGGTAGTAGGGGTGATCATAGGAGCCGAGTTCATGAAATAGAAGAGGATCCGTATCTCCGCTTGGACGAGGACGATGCGGATATGCCTCCAGGGGCCTCTCGTCATGCTTCCCAGTCAATACCGTTGATGGCGTCCGACTACGGCCAGGCCGAGTCTCAGGACTTCCCCAAGGGCTGGCTTGCTCACCAAGCATCACCCCCTCGACACCTCCGTGCTTCCTCACCCTCCCCTTCAAGGTCCTCCCTTGACTCTCCCCCAGCCATTGCTGGCCCATCACAGCGTCCCATACATCAAATCCTCCACCAACAATCTCCTCCACCACCGCCACCGAGCACGCGAGAACCCGTCTCCTTATCGCTGACAGATTCACTGCTACCGCGAGATGGTACTACTCGTCCGATCGACGTATTCTCGCTTCCAGACCCCCGTCATATGTCACGCGCTCGTCGGAAGTTCAACGACTCGTATTGGACAATTCTGTGGTGCACCGGTGTCGCAATATGTCTCTTCTTCTCCATCTTGCTCATTTTCACTACTGGATTACCCGAAAAATTAAAGGGCCCTATTCCATACCTCACTTTATTGCACACGGTACCGTTACTCACCATCCTGACGTTCGTGAGCGCCATCGTTGCGTATGCACACATCTTCCTCCTGCGGATATTTGTCAAGCCCGTCATGGTCGTCACCTCCGTATTTATACCTATCACGCTTTTCATCTCTGCACTATGGGCCTTCATTGGCAGCTTTATGTGGGATGGTGACCAGGTGCCCACATGGGGCGAGACTGTTGGGTGAGCCATGTCCAACACCATATCGTCTGAGGTGTCGCGAACTAACTTGAAACGTAGATTACGGCTGTTTTCTATCGTCCCCCTCGTCCTATCAGTACTTACCGCTCGACGCCTAATCGATCTTCCCCGCACGATTCACTCCACGTCGTCCATCCTCGACCTCTCGTCCCAACTTTTGATGTCCAACCCCTTCCTTCTGGCGCTTTCTCCCGCGATTCTCCTTGTGACGTTAATCGTGTCGATGCCCTTTCTCACTCTCGTTTTCCGACTCCTATTGGTCGGTTATTACATCGAACCAGTGCAAAGCCGGATTGAATGGCATGTCAAAGAGTATGCGGATTGGGCAATCGTTGGTACGGTTGGGGTGTGGCTCTGGAGTTGGGGTGTTGCGCGAGGTATTCTACGCACTACGTGTGCGGGAGTCATTGGCGCGTGGTATTACGCAGAGTGCGTGTACATTTTTTGTCCGGTTCTCGCTTGCTTCCTCACTTTCACTGTTTCCCTTTTTTATAGTCCAAGTCAATCCCCACCGCTTCCGACAGATACGCATGTTATTCACGCCGCCCTCCTTCGTTCCACCCACCCGTCTCTCGGATCGATTGTTCTGAGTGCCTTTATCATGGCTGGCATTCGTCTACTCACGCTCCTGGCCATTGGGTTGCGTCTCTTGCCTTCATACTTTCCGCTTGTTCTGCGCCCCTGGCTTCAACCGCTAACGATGGGAGCTACTATGGCAGTAGGTTACTTGGAGAGCGTGACGACGTCATTTAGCAAGTATGCTCTCGTATACACTGGTCTCACTGGCGATCCCTTTTTACCGAGTGCAAGACGAGCACGTGCTCTTACAGCGGCTGTGGAGTCCGCAGCGGGTGGCCGTTTTAGACGGAAATTCAAGACTGAGCGTATGTTGATCCACTATGTCCTGAACGAAACAACCAGGGGCTGACTTGTATTTCCTAGCTCAACTTACGATGCTCTCGTACACGCCTCTGACGCTTACATTTCCGTTTGCGCTATTGACCTATCTGTTTGTTGCTCATACCTTGAACGTTCCGGCGTACGCCTTGGGGTCTGCAATTTTGGCTGGTGGTGTGACGGCGCTTGTTGGTCTGTTTTGTGTTGGTCTTGTTGAGGATACGTAAGTGCTGCGTGCTGTCTTTTAGCGTGACGTATCGATGACCGTGCTGTAGTGCGGACGTTTTGTACCTCTGCTATTGCATTGACAAGGACGAGGGCAAGAAACGGCGTGAGGAAGTCTTTTCGGCTGTAAGACATGCTTGATTCCTTTTCCTATATTTCGTTCTCATTAGCCTGCTAGTTTGAATATGATCTCCAGCCAAAAGCTGCGGCCCCGGCAGCGCCCTCCAACGTTCAGCCAGCTGTACAAGCCTTGTCGCAGCTCAACGTTCCGGCCAAGACTCGACCCTTGGCTGCTACTCCGGAAGGCATTCTGCTCCCGCAATCACCACCACACGATGCGTCTCCTCCACGAGCACGTGTTCTTCAAGCGGTACCTGTAACATCTCCAGAGCCGATACAGCCGTTGCCACCCGTGACGCCGGATACGGATATTGATCCGTTTGAACACGAACCGTACGTGTCTGAGGAGTATCAACAGTCAGAGTTGCACCCGGCCACTCCGTATAGTCTCTCCCCAGATCTAGAGCCGTCGACGCACATTCCGACCCGCGAAGAGGACGAAGAGGAGGATGTCGACGAAGAGTCGCGGTTGTTCCCTGGGTCCGGGTTGTTCTGAGCGCGCACGTAGATGATGACGTAGAGATGGATTTGAGTCCTTTGCTGGGTTTCGCAGCGTACATGTCGAGTCTCTTATTTCTTGTATCTAATGCATACATTTCAACGCGTATATTCCTCTTGCTTTTAGTGAGTACTTGTGTCGAGAAACTTGGATGTTTTTCGAATTAAAGGGACTTGTGTAATAGCCTTGTCACACGTACATCACGTGTCACCCTGCAAAGAACGCGAGACGGAAAATAGTCAAGTCTTGAATTGGCTTTCGACATCACCATGTCTTTGGCCGCCATCGCTCCAAGGACGGCGTTTGGACGAACGTTTTCTTTGCCACATCTGCGGACGGTGGTGCGAGGATACGCTTCGGCAACGTCGAGCCCCGGCCAACCTGCAAAAGGGTCGTCCGAACCCACGAAACGTACGTCCCCCGCCCATACATGCATCCTCGACGACCGTACTCATGAATTGAACCCCGCATCTTACTTGCGCACATATACGCCATACAGACGTTGCATCGGCATGTCCAGCCGGCACGGTCATGACCGGACTCAACTACCTCAAAGGCGAATCGCCCGTGCTCGCAAAACCCGACGAAGAGTACCCCGCCTGGCTTTGGGATCTCCTCAAACCGAAAATGACGCTCGCCGATGGCGTGGATGATGGGCCGGGCGGGAAGGCGGAGAAGCGGCGGTTGAGAACGCAGCATCGTCAAGCGCTCAAGGATAGCAATTTGTTCAAGGCAAAGTGATCGTCGAGCGTGTGCTCTTTTTCTCTTTTATGTGAGCGCCCCTGTTTTTCGTATTCTACGTTATGTGCTGACCGTCATTGCTATGTAGACCGATACTGTAATATTACCATTTAATCATGCCTAGACTCAACTCTTGGACGCCATGCACGAACGTAGCGCGAACATCCTACCCTCTATCATTGATCCAAGGCTCAGGCTTCCTCGCCCGACTCGTCCGACCCCACTTCGACTTCCTTTCTCATTTTCGGAACAGTCACGTACGGCGTCTTGTCCTTGATCCATCTCCCTAGTAGCCAGTCTACCCTACAGAGTCCCGATGCAGTCGCAGAGGCTAACAACGGTGCACCACCGAGGCCGTTTCCATTATTCCATGCCACACGGTGGACGCCGATTTCGCGTGGCCAAACGCCGGTGCTGCTACCACGATCACCCTCTGTCTCTGCATCTTCCTTTTTGCCTTTGCCTTTGACGTTAGTCGACTTCTCTTGGGTTTCCTTGAACGCAAGGTTACTGGCTCAGAAACGCTAGATGCTTTTCAAGAGGACGTGTTACCTGCGGAAGAAAGTGTTCGAGCATGCGAAATTCACCCGTCTTGCGGCTGTAATCGAGTTGATAAATCTTGTGAACGAGAAATGGCTGGGAACGGATAGCATGATCAACATATCCCAGGCAATTTGGGTTGAGACGCACGACGGTGCCACCTCTCCGCGTCGATTTCAGTGTGTTGGTGGTCGTACATGATCCATCAGCAGACCCAACGGCGAGTTGGGGATGGTAATCAGACGTGCTTAAGCTCTTCCTCTGGTTATCAGGAAAACATGGCTTGTATGAATGACAGTGAACTAACCCAAATAGGACCATCTGGTTCCATTAGTATATGTCCACGTCCCAGCATGCTAGGTGACACAGAATATGACTTGACAGTATTATCGTGATCGAGCATAATTGGCCCCGTCGCATAGGCGGAATAAGCCGCGCTATTGATAACGTCTGCGTCTGTTAATGGAGGTGCTTGTGCCCTGTAACGATAAAAACATGCCTCTCGTCCTGTTGACGACGTTTCCGTGGGGCTCCCGTATGTCAGTAAGACACTCTACGCCGTCGTATCCGCCGCTCGCGACAACAGTTGGATCCTCGGACAGGATAGACTTGCCAGAGCTGTCCGTTGGAGGCACGCGAATCCACGCCAGCGCACGAATGGCGGACTGATGTGCGGTAATGAAATGCGTCGGAAGGAGATCTGAGTGGTAATTAGCGTTTCAGGGGAGAAATAAAGAAGCATTGGAGAACGTACCAAGACCATCGCCACTCTCCAATGCATGCTTGACATTATAAACAGCCAGACAGCCTTTGGGACGCGTCATTACAAGTTTTTTTTTCGTAGCCGACAGATCTCACCGTTTGTAAGACCTACAGCGATGACTTCACTGTTCGCCCAATCAAGAGACCAACACGACACGCCTTCGTGTTCTATGTGTATGGACGGTTCGGGCAACTTAACTGTGACAGATGAGTACATTTCATCCACGGCGAATGAATCGCCAACCAAAGATAGGAGATTCGTTATCGTGTCCTTCTGGTTTCAGATCCTCGGGATCAGGTACGACATATATGGAGAGCGACCCGTCCTCGAATGTACCGGCAAGAATACCCATCTTTCGGGGATTCCTGAGTAGATCATCATCCCACTTGAGTAAGCTCAGTTCGACATCCAGACGCAAACGATGAAATGTAAACAAACTTGATCGTGAGCAGGCAATGGACACCACTTGATTTCATGAGCTGCTCCGCCTTCCAGGCACAACACCATCTCACAGTAGACTTGAGCTGGGTCACTCGGATGACCCTCGTCCATCGCATTCTCATTTCGAACCAGGGAATTCAAGGTCCATATTTGGATACAGGCAGGTGATGGTCGAGAAACGTTGACACCGATGCTTGGCACATGCGAACGCGATGGAAAGGGGGCAATAGCTAGATAATGTCTGAACTGCCGACCTAGCTTGTCGCTAAGTGTGGGTCACATGGCGATGTCAAAAAAGGTAAACTTACCAGGCCGGTCTGCTTGATGGGTCGGACACCAATCTATGCCCCACACCGGGGAGCCAGCGTTAAAGACGTACCCAGTACCATCCTCGAAGTAGTCGGCTTCATGTATCATCACGTCATTCTAGACAATGAACTAAAGTGCATCCACATACAAGTAGCAACGCTGTCGAACATGTTGAACGCGACACGGGTCTGGGAATCATGCGGACCCATATAACAGTCAACCTGGGGTGGTGGCTTGATTTGGCCGTCTTCAGACACGACGGTATCTGTGGGCAAATACTTCAGAGCATCCCTGCGATTTCAGTTCGAGAATGACTCGTTAAGCCTGCTAATCGCCACACACTGGTAACCCAACACTTCCCAGCCGGGTTTCACGGATACATTTTGATACACCTTGGGACGCCGCAATGACTCTTTCTCAGGACCATCACCGGAAGTGATACTTTCTTTGTAAAAAGATCTATCTTCCATGATTTGCCAGATCGGACCTGCGCCGACGTTGAATCCCCAAGCTTTGCTGACTCTGTCAGTGAGAGACAGATCGGCGGTCATACTATTCGTTGCGAGAACACGAGGTTCCTTGAATAGAGACGGGGATTCGTCCAGGCGTTCAACCATCTCCTTCCTAAGGAACACCGGCATCGCTCGGTGTCGATGATGTGCGCTCGGATTCGGTAGCGCGTACATCTTTGTCATCCGAGGGGCTGCTAAAGGTGGGGTAGACACAGAAGGCGCGTGAGTTGTTTGTTGCACCTTGGGAGGAAGCCTCCGGATTTGTTCCCTCCGAGTTTTCGAGGTCACGAAAACGGAAGAGCTAGGCGCATTGGTCGTACTAGCTGCCGGCTTGCGACTTGGCCGTTTCGACGCGTCTTCTGCGTTGGATTCTAGATCTTCCGCATCATCCATATTAGCGTCTCGGTCCTCCTCCTCGTCAGCGGACGACGCGGCTCTCTTCGAGCGCCCAGGTTCATTGTTAGGTTCGAATTCACTTCCGCTGTCGCCCTCTTCGTCGACGTACGAAGGACCAGCCGCGTTTTCGTCGTCTTCCACTTCGTGGCCAGCAAGAACAGCATAACTTGTGCGAGGTTTTCGCCGACGAAGTTCAGGAGACATTTTGAACAGTGTTGCGGTTATGATCAGGCTGGGTGAAGTCGCGACTTGCTTGAGCGCTTCACGCCTTATGTAAGTAATCTTTACGGACTGCTACTAGGACGTGTTCAGCCGCACTGTCTGTGTGGAGTCATTGGTGAACGTTTACTAACTTCAATGAACATTCACTAGCCACTAACCGGCAGAACACTGGGTCGTAACGATTCCAACCCTGTTACGCACGCTTTCGTCGCCTCTCCTCATGTCGTGACTGCAATGGCGTCATGGATACCCTCACTAGCGCTGATGGCAAGACCTTCAAGTTATCGGACCCCTCTGGCAGTGAGCTTCCTACCTGTGGCTACGACCCTGGTCAGGACACCTTCCAACCTCACCCTGCTGACCGTTTTTCCATTGCTGTCGCCGTCAACCCCACGAGTGAGTCGTGACCGCCTTCAGCTTCTTCAGCCCTTCCAGCCTGGGGACGGAAACACTCCCACGGACCTCCCTGTCTTGATCAAGGTTAAGGGTAAGTGCAATAAGTGAAGGTTCTCGCGGTTGACATTAGGTAAATCTAATGGTTTCTCGACAGCAACGAATCACATTAGTGCTGTTGGTCCCTGGCTCAAGTATCGTAGCCATCCGAAACATCTCCCGTGAGTCGGACTTTTGGTCTTGGCAGAGATATGCACTGGGGAGTACGGTGGTGTTCTCAAAACCGCTGTTTCCTATTGTGACCACATCTATGGCGAAGGCTCTTCCCGTGAACACGCTGCTCTTGAGCCTCGTTATCTTGGTGGTCCTATAATCATTGTCCTCTCCTTTCCCCGTATCCACGAGACCAACTTACATTTCCCTCCGGCTGTGTTCTACACATCCCACAGGCACCCTTTGCCTCCGCCTTATAGAAGTTCTAGAATCCAGCATGACCCTCCACGGCATGACCAGCGACGTCCAAACCTCGAGGAAGCCACGTATCAACCGATCAGTTAGTAGACTTGATCCAATCCATAAATGCAAGATACGTAGACTTGTATAGTTCACTCTTGGTGTGTAGTTGAAGTGACCTTTTGGATGGCTGTAGGACATTACTTTCATGAATCATATTCCTTTGAAAAGACCAAATGCTTATATTACTTAAAGTGTGGAATTGCCATTGTGTGATACAAAAACTCAGATGCTCATTGGACGTTCACTCTCAGGTGAGTCAGACGTTACCCTAGTACTTTAGGCGTGTAGTGATAACAGAGAATGGAACAGTACCTCACCTCAGATTTCCAATGAGATGCGAACAAACTCAACATGCATCTGGAAACGAGTGTAATAAGTAAGCTGCAAGCGCTAGAAAAGAAAGTGAAAGAACGTGCGCAATAATACATGGAACTTGGGGCTGTGGAAACGTCGGAACGGCAGGAATACTGTTTCCAGGTATATGATCTATTGGTAGAAAGTACAGCTCTGAGGATCATTATACATACAGTGTCACAGCGCTGTCATCAAGTTCGCGATAATAAGCTCTATGAAATTACAGCTTCATTACCTAGGGTGGTTCAAATGGTGCTCGCGAATGTGCCGAGCAAAATTCCTGCGTAGGACGTCTTTAGAGCACCAATCCCACAGGCAGGGAACGGGATGGTCCCTGTCCAGTCCTTTTAAACCATGCGTACCCAGGAGATGTGCAGTCACTGTCTCGCAACTGATCTGAGCATCGCAGTTGATCCACCCACAGGGCGTCATCGTCGTGCATTGGTGGGTAGTTGGTGTCATAGCAACGCTGCCGCAGCAGCCATGCACCTCGATCGTACACTCGGCTTCCGGCATTTTTTCTACTTGTTTGATGGCGGCGGCGGCGGTATGATTACCGCTTACATATTTGAGCTCCTCGCCATCATCAGATTCGTCACGATTATCAACGAAAAGCTGTTCAATCCCATGAAGAATAGAAAGGCGCTCTACATGTATACCACGCACCGCAGGAACGGGGAGGTTGACACCCCTAAAGAGTACCTTAGTCTCTTGGTCGACCATGATCTGGTATGCCGAGGTCCTCACCTCCGATGAAATCATTCGGAGAGGAGGTATTGGATGACGGTGGATAGATGCTTCGGCTTGAAGTACATTGGCGTAATATTGTACAATCTAACGTTCACATCAGCGTAAGTTTAGAATCTATAATGCACACAAAGTAGTATACTCACATCTTCGAAGACAATACTGTCACTTTGTTCATCAAAGGTCATCCTAGCTTGAATGGCGCTTTCTAGACGTTCTAACAGCCATGCAGGAAGAGGTCCAGCCTGCCTTGCATAGTCGACACTATGCGTCGCAAAGCCCGGGCGAAGAAATGGTACTGCCAGGATAGACAGTTCTGGTTGTATATGGTACGATTGCGAATGTGGGATGACAGGGATCGGGGGCGACGTGTATTAAGAATCGATGTATAAGAGTGAAGCTGAAGGATGCAGATGGTTGCAGAGTCCTGTTGAAAATTGCTATTTGTTTTATACCATTCATGGTCCATCCCTGGATGAAAGGTATAATGGAAGACTGCTACGGGATTATAGCACACACACACACATGTCGGCGTCTTGGATTGTCGCGCTCTAGCCTCGAGTAAGTGAACTTGCCAGGGTAATAAGATCGTTATCTCGATCAGGTTATGTGACGTCGTGGCAGAGTCACTGCCATTCTGGGACCTGGCCACACACTGGGCCCGGCTACATCGTACCGTGGAGGAGTCTTTCCGAGGTACCGGCGACATGTGATTTCATTGATCGTGCAATGATAGTAGTAAACGAAAACGCGGATATCAGTTCCTCATCAGAAATAGACACCTGATGACCAGTGGTGTCATGATCTTTTTCGCTTACTCATACCTACACCCTCACGTGACTTCTTACTCATCCATATCACGTGTAGATATTCTTCCACGATGTTCTATCATCGTTCCATGGACTATTACCATAGTAGGAGATCTTACCTGCCCTATACTTTACGCATGGACCATGTGCTCCTGTATATAAGCCAGATGCTCATTGTAGGAGCTCCTTACTTTCGGTTTATTCATTGTCTTTGCGAGTAACCTTAGGGCAACCTAGGACCTTTCATTGAGTCCTGATATAAAACCAAAAGTTCTCTCCTACCTTGCCCAACCGACATCGCTGTCGTTCAAACCTCGCCACTTGTGTCATCCAACACCTCGTCGATCACCTATCCCCTCCTAACACCGACCTCTTCACCCAATACTTGTCGTCGCTCGCGCTAGCAGCTGTACTGCGCCAAGCCAACGCTTCGCTGACTCACCTATCCTCCCTGCTTTCATGTCACGCCCTTCGGCTGTCTGAGTTGCTGAGTTATCGCACTGGCAGCAGAGCGTCCTCGCCATACAAATCGACGGCAGCAAGTCCTCGTACTCCCATCACCGGCCTTAATGGTTTATGCCAGGCATATCTACCGTGCCATTGAGAGAGTCCTTGCCTTGTTCTTCCTCCAGCTTAGCTTAATCAGGAAGATCATATGCTGGATTATTTTACATCCACCTTGGACCTGGTCCGCCACACCTGCACGCTTCTAGAAGGACTTGTACTAGTCTTTCTCCTCACCTACCTCCAACTCGCCTACCGTGTTATCGCTGTCGAGCCTGTCACCCTAGTGCCAGAGCCGCAGCCACCCCTTCCTCTCCAACCCCTATGCTCCACGACAGACATAGAGGATCTCTCAGATGATGAGCAAACTGTCTACGAACCATCGTTACACTCTGACAAAGGGACAGTCGTCAATGACCCCTCACTACCCAATCAATACATCCTCGCCGCCCTCTCTCCTATCGCTCTCACGCCTGCCCCCAGGCATATCGGATCCAGTTATCCAGTCACATCGACTTGGTGTAATCGAACGCATTCGACTAGAAGTACTTTTTCACAAACCTCCTCCGATTCTGACTACTGAATCACTGTGGTGCAATCCTTGGGAAGACATCGAGCTCATCACCTGTCTTACCAGACTCAACGTTTACGCCCGATACCCCTGTGCATATTCCGCTCCAATCCCAATCCCTTCACCCTGCATAAGTGCTTGTGACCAGGTAACCACCAGGTAAAACGCACCACACACCCTTCTTTTCAGAGGCCGAAACCATGGAAAAGGAAGAGTGGTAAAAAGGCAGAAAAGTAGTTTTACATTTTTTAGCTGCCCATCATTTCGGACGAACCATCCCCACGTAATACCCTGCGTGTCCCCCGCAGGCCACCATACTTACCTTCTGGAGACTGAACCACTCCAGTTGGTTATCCTTACCCACTACCCGTCATTAGTTGCACTTCCTCCAGCGACACTCCATGACTTATGGCCACTGAAGCACAACAGTCTACCACCGATCCCTTATCACCTTCTCTGTGCTCATGGCCCTTGGCTGGGACCTTCGCTGAATTCTGAAATCAATACGCTGCATATACCCAACACGTGGCTCAACACAGAGTACATACCGCCATGCCTCCAACTGTACTGAGCGGCCCAACGAAGAAAAAAGACAAAGCAGCTGTCATAGATGACGAACCAAAAGTTCTGAAAATCGGGAAGTCATATGTCAAAAAACCTCCACCGTTCATGGGGAAACCGGAAGAATACACAAAATGGAGGGCTAAGTTCAAGCTCTACCTCTTAGGTTTTGACAGATCCGTTAGCGACGCTGAAGAAATCAAAATGTTCCTCGGCTTTTGTGTGGAAGGACCCGCAGAAGAGTTCGCTACTCTCCTCATTGAGAAAGATCTCGATTACAAAGACTACACTGCCTGGGCGTTCTTCCGAATGTTCGTTGACCCTCACTTCAAACCAGTTTATGAAGCCGCTCGTGCCGAAACCAAATTAATAAACCTCAAACAAGGGTCAATGATGATCGAAGAATTCCTCACCAAACAACAGAACCTAATCACTCGTGCTGACTGGTCAGAAATCACGAATGGACGACAACTTGTGCGACTACTTCGCACTAATGCCCGTAATAGTATTGTCAAACAAGTCGAATGTTCTAACATTGACATGACGACAAAATACCTCAATAGCTACTCTGAATGGACTGTGCAGCTCATCAATGCCGGTCACCTTCTTACGGAAATCGCTGAAAGGAAACAAGGTATTACCAGTGAGGCCCCGCATCCAAAAGTAAAATTCCCTACTCGATTTGTCGAGCCTCACACCGCGACCCCAGAAACTACAGGAGTTTTTGAAGGCCAAGGCGCTCCCATGGATTTATTCAAGGCAAGAGCGACTGGAACATGCTTCCGGTGTGCCAAGGAAGGCAAGACATCCGCCTGGCCCTGCGCCACTCACCCTCAAAAGAGCACCGGCT